>OX463855.1:3993093-4092227 GCA_949825065.1 Odontocerum albicorne
AAATTTGCTGGGCTTAGAAAACTAAATAAAATGATAACACGAAATATGCTTGGCACAAAACAGGCTACAGTAGAGTAGACTTGAGATTATAATGGAGAAACTTTAAAACTAGCCAGAAAGCCACTTAACACCAACAACCTAAGGTCGCAAAGGTGGATAGTTAACGTGATCGAATCTCAGTTGACATGGTCACAAACATTATTACGTAATTGAAACAACAATTATTTTGCAATATTCAATGTACATACATTCAATGTGTCTTGGATCTCTTTTACTTTTATACATACACTCACGTATTCGTATATAGCTAGGTTCACAACCAAAAGTCCTTCGATCAAACGCCATCTATCGTCACGGGGTGCGCAGCAATGTGGCGGGAATTTGAAATTCAAATTGGAAACTTCAGAACAAGAGAGAAAGAGAGACGGTTTTTCCGATTACGGCCAAAACATTGATTGGAAACAATTTGTCTGTGAAAGAAAATATTTGTTTAAAAGACTAAAATATTTTACTTGTTTATCTTTTTCCGATATTCTTGCTACTATTTATTAAAAAAATGAATTGATGCATACTTAAACTTGACAACGTGGTATCTTAATAGTTGCTAAGAAATGTCTCCAATGTCTGAATAACACGCAAACTAACGCCTCGAAATGAATTATTTTGATTTTAAAAACTTAAGTATTCTCTAGTTAAGCAGATATTGATGTCTGTATGCTTAATCTTGAAAAATAAATCACCACAGCAACGAAGATTTGAACCTAATTATATCAAAATCTGTCATTATTATTATTCATAAAAGCGTTTGAGAGCTAATATTGACGTATCAGCGTGAAACGTGGACATGGAAAATTTATGAAAAGTGTTTAATAGATGCCGCGAAAATCCAAGACAACAATATTTAGTGTGTCGATGTATGATTAAACAAGAAATGTAATGGAAGAGGATTTATATGAGCTAGATACCAATGTATTAAGTAGGATTTAAATTAGCACGTTGGTGGGGTTTGGATATGTTGAACGGACGGGTGACAAAATACTCGTCTACAGTACCCGACGGTAAGTAATACACATGGCTTTGTAGAGCGTCGTCTCTGTCGCACGATGGTTCAATGTGTATTACTTATCGCCGTGTATTGTACAATCCTCTCAAATAACCAAAGTTTTTTTTCCGCCTAGTATTTGGGGGAGTAAGGATACTTTTGACTTTAGTCATATTTATTCTTTCAAAAAAGAGGAAAAAAACATGGAGGTGGGCTCCGATCGTCTATCTTTGGTGTGCCTTCGGATCCAGTACAGCAGTGTAGCTGGTGAGTTTGTTGGTGTGCAACAGCTTACTTACTCTCTTAACTTAACTCCATGGTACCGTTTCGCTTTCTTCTAAATTTACGTTAAAATGACGAGAGAATCCTCGAATACTACTAGATTCAGTAACGGTATGATACAATACAAACATGAGAAAAAGAGAGCCTTCATAGAGAAATACCAAAAAAAAATAATGTTTATATCAAATGGATAAAATGTTGAAAGAATGAAACGTAAGGGAAAAATAACGAATGGGTATATCATATGTATCGCTGGAAAGATGTATCGAAGAGACGAAATATTGTCGTGATAGAAAAAAATCATCTTGCCTACCCCAACATGGAAATGGTTTCATAGAATGTGGCTTTTATCATGTTAAATGAGGAAAAAAACTGATTCATGATTATTTATAAATAAATAATTATTAAAAATACTGAACCACGTGTTGTCGACCTATGATTTTGAGTGGCTAGATTCAAATTTCGAATTCGACCTTTCAAGCGAATTCAAATGTTCCAAGCTTCCAGATGTCATCACTTGTAAACTTCAAAAAGTCTTTGTTTCAATTTTGCATTCAAAACACGTGCCATAAAAATGTTTCACACATTTTTGCTCGTGAAACCTTTAAAGACAAACGTATATATTTTTTTTTCGATACTTCTTTCCACTTCTCAAGTTCACTTTGTGAAATGAAAAAAAAAAAAAACAAATAGCGCATAAAATATTTGAAAGAAATTGAATATTTCTATTTCAATATAAAATAATATTTTATATTAATTTATTATATCATCATTGTCAACCAGTGTCGATCCACTGCATCGACTGAAGGTCTCCCCAAGTTGACTCCAAATAGTTCGGTTTTTTTCTCGTTGATGCCATGTGATGCTGCCATGCTTCCTGATTTCATCTATCCAGCTACCTTCGGTCTTCTTTTGGGCTTTTTTATGCCTCTTGGGTACCATTGGATTATTTCAGATGTCCATCGGGAGTCTGACATCCTAGCTACGTGTCCTTCCCATTGCCACTTCATTCTTTTGCACACCTTTATAACGTGTTCTAATTTATTATATATACATATTTATGCTTAGCATCTTTATTTTTTTTATTTTAAACAATTTGAAATACGACTACTTTTACATAATAGAATTTTGGTACCAACTTTGATGTAGGGGAAGGAAACGTGGGCATGGAAAATGGTTGATACGAGCCAGATAAATGCTCTTAAAGTATGTGCGTTAAAAAAAGTACACTGTTTGATAATGTATAACAAAATATGGAATGAAGTGATAAAGGATTAATGTGAACTTGATTTTGAAAGCTAAAAAAGAACACTCTGAGATAATTTGTGCAGAGGAAGACTAAGGAAAGTATGGATAGATCAAGGCGTATGGATGTGGATGCGGCTAAGGATGTGTGTCGTTATTGGAAAGTCCAGTGGTATATCCTCTCTGCCTACTCCGATAGGGAAAAATGTTTGTATATACATATATGCATTTCTGAAGGAAAGTGGTAAGAGTGATAAGTGGGGATCTTTTGGAGGTTCCACATAAACATGCAAGTGAATTATTGTTCGCAAATGGAAAGGACGTGATGGGAATATTATTTTGATGTGGTTGTTGAGATTATAATGTAGTTTGAAATATGTTTTAAGTACCTTTTTTTTTTAACCTGGCGAGTTTATTGCCATGTGGCAATCTCTTCCAAACCAACCAGAAATATGTTTTTATAGGCCCTAAGTGTTAACCAGAGTGGAACCCTATTAAAAAAATCTGGGTTCAAGCGGAGATCGAACCCGCAACCTCCGGATCGGCAGACAAGTGTCTTACCACCAGGCCACTTTACATTTAAGTGAGTATAATGATACAGGAATAGATGTTGAGTGTTAATGTTTAAGATTAATGTTTTAATAAGGACAAATATATAAAGATTGTGAATGAGAAAGCAGATCACTTCGCCACAGGGCTTGCCTAGTGAAGTTATTCTTTAAATCCAAATGGTCGGTTTACGTATTATTATGATCTTGTACTCATGATGATTGTCTATTGGCCTTTCCTATTCACTGTTTCTCTTTTTTTTACGTCGTCCTTTACTGTTCATGCAGTGAGACTCTGGAATCAGTTACAAACCAATATAAGAATCGCTCCGTCCTTTGCATGCTTTAAGAAGCGACTGAAAAACTCTTAATCTCTAGTCAGTGAAATAATGTGTTTCATTCCTGATTTTTCTTTTCCTATCCTCTCCACCATCCCGTCCTTTTATTTTGATTGATGATATCTCACTTTATATGAAAAAGAATGTTCAGGTGATTGTCCGTCTTTGTGGGGTTCGTGGACATATGCTCACGTATGTGTTTATGGATTTCGTAGGGATGGATAGTAATTTGAATTATTTATGCGACCACGTAACTTGCTTAATTTAATTTTGTTTGGTTGGTTGGAAGAGATTGCCGCCTGGCAATAATCCCGCCAGATTGTATTTTCAATAAAAGTGTTAAATAAATAAATTTTTTGCCATTCTATTTAACAACTGTTCATTGTAAATTTTATTGAAATACATACTTTCTTATTCTACTTAATTAATCTTCGTTACACATGTTTCTACCACCCATACCGAGGTACAAACACCTGTAACGAGAATAATTGTAGTAAGTGGAATAAAACAATATTTTACTGTAAATTATTGTAATACAGACGTCTCCAAAATTCAAGTTGTAATTTGTGATAGCATTAAAAATATTGTATTGTTGTTGTTGAGGGTTGGTTCCATAACTATGTTGAGGGTTGGTTCCATTAATCAAATGGTGTGTTGTACGATTATTTCCTTCTTAACATATACTGAGAAGCAAAACTGAATGCTCATGATGGTAGCTTAATCCCAACGGGTGATTAGCGTTGAAACTAAGATAAATGTGGTAAAAAATGTGGAAAAACTATGTTTGATACAGTAAGGAAAAAGTATATTTTGATAAAGCGTATTTTGAAAGATCGTAAAGTTTTAAAGGTGAAGAAAGGTAAATTACGATTTTCTGAATATGTAGAAAATAATAAAGAATTGAAGATCAACAAATGAAATATTCTACTATACTCAAGAAAATGTAGCATGGTCCCTGTAACGTTTGAAATGTTATGTCTCAAAGGGATGAGGTAAAATCGTTTTTTTTTTTTTTTTTACAAATCGAATTGTTTTTTTATAAATCGAAAAATAGTTTGTCTCTAAACTGACGTTCTAATTCCTAATTTTCATTATACTGACTATCTAATGTATTGTGTGGTTTGTATCTATCTTTAAATAGGCCAAGATCCACTATGAATTAATACTAATTACTTACATTTAATTTTATGTGGAAAAAAATCGAAAATCCAATTATCATTTACCCCATCCCTAGCCAATGCAGACTTACGTAATGACTTTTGAAGAACGTCGCCAAATATTATTTGATTTTAACAAACTGACATAATTTTGCTAATTTGTAACAAGATGTATTAATTTGTCAATTTTCTGCATTCCAGTGTCGTTTCAGGTCCCCTCAACGTTGAATATCACCTGAGAGTAGACATCTTCGTCCCCGGCAGCCCGAAAAAGATCCTCAACGCTCCTCATACCAGTACAATCACGTATATTGCGGAGCCAGAAGATTTGCCTCATGCCAACATCTCTTCGGCCTTTTATTTCGCCATGGATGATCAGGTGCAGTAATTTGTACTTTGTTCCTCTAAGTACATGACCCACGTAGGACACCTTTCGGATTTTAATATTAGTCAGCAACTCTCTATCAACTTAAGCTCTTTGAAGAACCCTTGTGTTGCTCACCATATCCGTCCAGGGTATCCGCAGTATTCTCCGGTGTATCCACATTTCGAATGCTTCCAGTCGGTTCATACTACCAACTTTGAGGGTTCATGATTCCACTCCATGCAATAACACTGACCAAACGTAGCATTTGACTAACCGTTGTCGAAGTTTCAAGTTTAGATTATCAACGCAGAATACGCTTCTCATTTAATTTTTCATTATTGTTAGTTTTATGTAATGTATTTACCTAAATAACTTGCTATTTATTAGAATCCAGGCTTATATTAAAGTTGATAAAATAATTAAAATTACTGAACGTCGTTACAAGGTTGTATTGGGGAAAACTTGTGAAACGTCACAGGGGCCTGCTACATTTTCTATAGTTAAGGATTAAATTGATTTAATTCTGAATAAGGGAACACTCTGAATAAACGAAAGGAAAAGAGGTATGCGTCAAAAAATGTATAGACATGATAGAATCAAACTATATTAGTCAGGATGTGTTCTTTCAGTGTTCCCAATAGAATCTTAACGTGATGGTAGTAAATTTATTTTGAAGTAAGTTATTTATCTCATCCTGATATTTAAAAAAAATTAAATAAGAGGTCGCGTCGTTTGCATAATATCTAGGCGCTAATTCAATGAAAAATACATTTGCATTATTTAACATCCATTCATCGCGGTTTATTCCGTTATATATGCAAAACAGTATGGTCCTTATTTATACAGAAAAATCCTTTATTTTTTTAATATTTTATCACTCACACATCCTTTGAGTCCGTTAATTCCGTCATGCTTGCTTGTGAATTCTATTTATCAGACTTTACTTTTCTTTTAGTTAAAATTTTATCTTTGACCTTACCTATATTATTGATAGAGTTAAATTAAACATCTTTATTTATTTATTTAAAAATTTTATTGCAAATACAATCTGGTGGGATTATTGCCAAGCGGCAGTCTCTTCCAACCAATGAGACAAAGGTAAATGAGGCAAGTTACGTGGTCGCGTAAATCATTCAAATGACTACCCATCCCCACGAAATCCATAAACACATACGTGAGCATATGCCCACGAAGACGGACAGTCACCCGAACATTACTTTTCATATAAAGTGAGATATCATCAATCAAATGGAAAGGAAGGGATGGTGGAGAGGAAAGGAAAGGAGAAATCAGGAATGAAACACGTTATTTTACTGACTAGAAATTAAGAGTTGCTTCTTAAAGCATGCCAAGGACGGAGCGAGTCTTACATTGGTTTGCAACTGATTCCAGAGTCTCACTGCATGGACAGTAAAGAACGACGTATTATAAAAAAAGAAGAGCGGTGAACTGGAACGACCTATAGACAATCTCTGTTTGAGCGTAGTGCCAATCCATGATTGGAAAGACGCTACAAATTTTCGGTGAGATAAGAAGGGGCAGCTTAGTATATTTCTTCCTCACTCTTTCCTTAGTCTACTTCTACATCACTCTTTCCTTAGTATATTTCTTTAGTCTAGCCTCACTATTTCCTTAGTCTACATCTTTCTCACTCTTTTCTTAGTCTACATCTTCCTAACTCTTTCGTAAGTCTACTTCTTCTCACTCTTTCCTTAGTCTACATATTCCACACTCTTTCCTTAGTCTACTATTTTCCTCACTCTTTTCTTAATCTACTTATTTTTCACTCTTAATTTATTTCAGGCAAATGAATTTGTTTTTTAAGTCTTCTTTATATTTTCTATTGAAAATAATAAGACTGTAATTTGATTCTCTATCTGTTGAAGTGTTTATCGTTATTTTTAGGAAATGCCAGTTCGTTGTTTTTGTACGAGGATTAAATCAAACATAAAATTGGACGCTAATTTATTCTTCGATCATTGTTTGCCTCTTTTCTCAATTCTCTCCCTCACTTTTCTTCTTTCTTCCTCTTCCAGTAGTTGTTTACAGCCTTTGTTTTGTACTGAAAGTTACGTAGTCAGCGCAAGGTTTGGGTTTTTGGCGCCATGTTTCTAAATATTTTATAATTTTTAGACAAATTCAAATTAGATAGCAACAAAAGTATATCGGCCATTTTTGGCAACGTATTAATACAATATTAACGAATTTTGTATTTTGGATTCGATTTCCAACGGTGACCAAAGATAAATGTATGATTTTCCCTATTGAGGCTTTTCATCTTTCATGGAGACTGAAATTATTGTTTAATTAATGTTTATGGAGTCAGGAGATTTGCCTCCTGCTTACACCTATTTGGCCTTGGATGATCAGGTGCAGTAATTTGTACTTTTAACCTCTAAGTACATGACCCAAATAGGACACCTTTCGGATTTTAATATTAGTCAGCAACTCTCTATCAACTTTGACACTTTGAAAAACCATTGTGCTGCTGACCATATCCTTTCAGGGTTCTCCGGTGTATCCACATTTTGAATGCTTCCAGTCTGTTCATACTACTTACTTTGAGAGTCCATGATTCCACTCCATATAATAACACTGACCAAACGTAGCATTTAACTAACCGTTGTTGAAGTTTCAAGTTTAGATTATCATCGCAGAATACGCTTTGCATCTTATTAAAAGCCACACGAGATGTTTCAATTCTGCACTTGACTTCGGTTTCTGTTTTTTTTATGTTTCCTCTTCTTCTGTTAATTTTTTATCTTTGATACAAATCATTGAAGTGTGGGTGGAAGGCCTATAAATTAAGAAAAATCAATTTATACAGTTTTGTTTTCAATTTTTGTAAAATACCTTGATCCGGAGCTGTTGCACATGTATTGTTAGGTCACAGTTTTGTGGAACTCCATTGTTCCTACAACAGGACAACAAGGGAAAATGGGTTGCGTAGGAAACATTGGATCCACAATAAATTTTTATGAAATTATTCTTTGCTTGAATGATGATATAAAACGACGCGACGCTTGAAGACGCGATCACACATAGATTCAGAATACCCTAATTCAATAATATGTGAGAAATATTTTTTTTTAAATCCTCAAAGCCAATAAGGCTGTTGCTATAACGACATAAGTATTATCAATCGATCATATTTGGATTAATTGTCGTAAAGTGAACCAAATTTCTCTATAAGATAAGGACATGTTGATAGATTGGACTTTTACTTTTAATCCAAAAAAAGCTATAATATTGAGATGATTGCGCTCTTGTTACGCATTTAAAAGACGACTTCCAAGAGATCATGAGTGTCTATACCAGACGTAGGCAAATGTGGCTCCGATAGTAATAAATGTGAAGAAAACCCAGGTACTAGCTTGTTCTGTAGATAATGAGATGCTGTAATTACCCGACATTCGAGTGAATAGTGTGCCACTGGAGAACATACCTTACATCACATACCTGGGCAACATTCTGGCATCGAACTCTTTTCTTGATGATGAACTGAAGAATCGCATCAGGAGTGCGTCAACAGCTGTTGCTTAACTAAATGACAGAGTATTATATAGTAGAGACATATTTCAGTCTACAAAGATATATCTGTCAACAAGGCCATTTCTCAAAATATTATGTTCCATTATTTTAATTTTTTATTTCCACAAATAATTTAAATACATTATAATACGAGTATTATTGATATCCATGGCTACTTTAAAGACGTGGTCTTTGATATAAATAATAATGATGAAATAAAAGTTGGTCGGTAACTTAGTATTTAGTAGTAAACGCATTATTTAGTAAGGTACAGTTTTGAGCACCTTGTAGGGACTGTAAGTGTTGAAGTGCGGAGAGCTAGAAAACGGTCTCCAGTAAGATTGGTGAACTAATTTAAAGATATAGTTAGTTCCACGTTGATTGCTGCACTCGTCATGCCTCAGAATCGGAAGGAGTGCAGTTCCAGATCATCAGGGAACCACGACACTCAACCCTAGCAACATGATTAAGAAAAACCAGAGAAACACTTTTACCCCCGACGAAAATCGTAGAAGCAGCTTAAACAATATAGTTTGCATATTTTATTTTAAATGATAACATACGTATGCAGGAAACATAAAAAAAAATATGTGACCGTTTTACAGAAAATCTAAAAAACAATGTACGCATTTATTTCGACAAAAGAAGCATATTTTGTATAAAAAAATAAATGAAAGATTTTGTTAGGCACAGTAAATTCAGAAAATAAAAGGAAATGTTAGAAGAATCTGTAAGTGAAGTGCCTCGCAGCAGGTATTCACATATTTTCAAAATTTTATTTTCTAGCATACAAGTACATAACGTATGTTTGTTATAGGCAGAGTAAATTCATTTTAAAAAATTTACCTTATGAATACGGTTAATTCGTCTTGAAAAAGAAATAAACATAATTGATATAAAAAAAAATATTATTTAAAATCTACTTTATTTGTCGTTATTTTGTATTCCACTAATAACGCCAAATAAAAAAATCTTTGGGATAGGAGGTAGAAACACGTGGAGCGTGAATTAATGTTATCAGTAAAATAACAAATAAAACCGATACCTTTGATAAACTTAAATCAAATGAGTGAATGCCCTTTAGCTGTAACCAGTATAATTGAAAACGCAATACAAAGTGGGGGCTTGAGTTCTTGTCGTTGTCTTTGGTGCCACTGGAGATGACTATTTAGGTCAATTTGTGATATGAACTTTAGTATTTACAGTTTGTCTGCATCGTCTTTCTTCATTGAATCCCTGATAACTAAAAACAGTTGTACGCCTGTGCTCCATTTGGTTTTATACATTTCACTTTTTGAGCGTGTTAAACTTGAATAAAGAAGCTCGCAAAAATTATCTAAGATAACATGCATCCCAATGTATACAAAAATTAGTTTATTTCAGGCTGTCCTGAATATTTATACTGATGTTTGTATGGACCACTGTCGTGGTTATCTATCTCTTTTAAATATTTTCTCACCAAATCTCAGTGTTCATAAAAGCTTGATTAAAATCCAAACAGCGTGAAACAAGTCATCTGCATACTTATTTCTTAACTCATTGAAATAAGGACGCAAAATAAGTTACATCTGTATTTATTTCTAAACTCATTAGTTGAAATAAGAACGGAAAAAATCTGTGAATTATAATTTGATTGAACTGGATATTCTGAAATTTATTGTGACCGAGTGTTATATTCAATTTCCATATTTACGATTGATGGGATTTCGGAAATTCTAAAAAGATGTTATCTAAGGATCACTCAATCAATCAATTTACTGAGAGGTGTCATCCAGTGTTAAGAGGGTTAAAAATTGTACCGGAATTTCAACGCAAAAAAATATTCAAATTGATTTTTCACTCGTTAACCAGATTCGATACTTTGTTAATTATTTATTTTGTGTCATTGTGTCCTAGTGGATAAAACACACGTTTTCCAGCAAAGAAAGTGACAGGCTAGATTTTTTTATTAAATTTCCGTAGATTTTCTCTTCAGAGTCTTTGAAGAGAAAATCTACTGAATTTTCACTCGTTAACCAGATTTTTCACTCGTTAACCAGATTCGATACTTTGTTAACTATTTCTTATGTGTCATTGTATCCTAGTGGATAAAACACATGTTTTCCAGTGAAGAAAGTGACAGGCTAGATTTTTTTATTGAATTTCAGTAGATTTTCTCTTCAGAGTCTTTGAAGAGAAAATCTACTGAATTTTCACTCGTTAACCAGATTTTTCACTCGTTAACCAGATTCGATACTTTGTTAACGATTTATTATGTGTCATTGTATCCTAGTGAATAAAACACACGTTTTCCAGCGAAGAAAGTGACAGGCTAGATTTTTTTATTGAATTTCAGTAGATTTCCTCTTCAGAGTCTTAAGCATATTTTTTTATGCTTGGAGGAGATGTCCACAAACCAATAAGTTGAACTGTATACCTCAAAATTATTGTACTATAAAATTATTTCAAAAATGCTAGCAAATAAAAGTCAGATAAGGTTCCAATTAACTGGTAAAACAAAACAATTAATAAATTTGTTCTTATAAGGTGAGTTTATAGACATTATACAAGTGTTATATTATAAAAAATCGAGAAGTATCGATTTATTTCTTCATGTTATATATCCTCAGTGAGATGCAGGCAAAAGCATAGTTTTCTGAGGACACAACAAATAAAAGGTAACAAACCCAGATTCATTGGAATTGTGTGTCCAAATTAAATTACCTGTTGTTTTTTGCAAATTATGTATATTTCTTGTCATGTGTAAAATAAAATATAAAAAAAAAATAATAATTATATATTTATTGGGTCGTGGCGCAAGGACAACCACATTGATATTTTTATAAAACTTTAAAACACTAGGTTAGATGTAAATATGCCGAGGTTTTGGGTGTTTCAATTAAATTATACATATATTTTTTTTTGTTGAAAGTTATCGATTTTCATGGTCAGTTTTATTATATAGAGTGGAATCATGGAACCTCAAAGTTGGTAGTATGAACCGACTGGAAGCATTCGAAATGTGAATACACCGGAGAATGCTACGGATACCCTGGACGGATATGGTCAGCACAACACAAGGGTTCTTCAAAGAGCCAAAGTGGATAGAGAGTTGCTGACATATATTAAAATCCAAAAGGTGTCCTATTTGGGTCATGTACTTAGAAGAGAAAAATACGAATTACTGTCACTGATCATCCAAGGCAAAAAAGAGGGTCGAAGAGGTGTTAGCAAGAAGCAAATCTCCTGACTCCGTAATATACGTGATTGGACTGGTATAAAGAGCGTTGGGGATCTTTTTCGAGCTGCCGGGGACAAAGATGCTTACTCTCAGGTGATAGTCAACGTTGGGGGGACCTGACATGACACTAGGAAGAAGAAAAAGATCGATTTTCACTAGCAGCTACAGCTTGGACTTAATAGATTATTTAAGAGTGTAAATAAGTTGTCTCAGAAGAGACAAAAAGTCTAGTGAACGGATAATAAAGGAAGTTTTAACGAATTACTAAAAAGAAGTTTAAATAACTCTGGTGTCACTTTGTGGAACTCCATAATTAATATAAAATTAAAATAAGGTTACTTCGTTTTATTCCACTATATTTATTGCAAATCTCAATGCATTTCTTAATGCAAGCACTTGCTGTGTCATCATCAGGTAAGTTGTCAAGAACTGAAGTATACATTAATTACCACTACTTGTGTGTTATTTAAGATAAAATATGGTAAAAGTGTTTATAATATTTGTCGTTGACCTAACCTGGAGACAATATTATCTTCTGCCTCAATAATCGAGCTTCTGAGTGTAGAACCTGGAGTAGGCGCAGAATTTGTAGTTAATTATCGTTCATTGTTCTAACTACTAGAGGTGAAAGACAATAACACTGACACTTGTTTAACGCATATGTATTCTGTTACAAGAAGAACTCTTGAATCGGACTGGACCTTTTTTTTCTTCGAATATCAACGGGAATCGAACCCGCAACCTCCGGGATGGAAAACAAACTATTTATCAACAAGATCACGGAGATCGTCATGTCTATTGGAATACGTTTTTCACATATCTTTCATTAATCACACATTCCTTAACCACCGACGTCTGAAACTAAACGGATAAAACAATTGAATGGTTGAATCAAACAAAGCACTAAGTACCCTAGCCGCCAATATGAGGAAAAGAAGGAGTTGTAGGTAATAACGTCAGATTAAAGCTTTTATTGGATTTTTAAGAGAAGTCATTATATTAGATTTAATAGAATGAGACTCTGCAGGGACTTGGTGATGTATTAAGGTTAGTAGCCTTGGCATAAAGAACGAAACTACATACTTGGTTTCAAATTATTTGTTTGGTACTTAGTGCCTTTTTTACTTGAACCATTCAATTTATTAAACTATATTTTTTCGTACGAAAACAAAAATTCAATGTATTGATAGTTGTATTTCTTAAAATGACAGATTATTTAATAAGTGAATAAAGTGACAGATTATTTAATATTGAGATATTTAACATTTTGTCATAAGATTCATATTTAACCTAAGGAAGTATGACCACTTGTTAACATGTCATAAGATTCATATTTAACCTAAGGAAGTATGACCCTTTGTTAACATTTCAGAACAAACTTCAATGGCTTAAAATGAGACAACGAAGGAACTTTCACATTTTATCGACATTGTTTTGTGTGCTTTACAATCCAAATTTTCCTTCATATCTCCGCTAAAAAAATCAGATTTCTCAGGACATTCTCTTCGATCAGACGATAAGAGATTCCTTTGCATATCAACACATTACACCTCATTTAACGTATCTTCATTTTCGGTTTATTCAACACACTGTACAACGAACTTGTAAGGTTAATCAGATGTGCACCATCCGTATTTAAGCCAAAGAGTGAATCGAAAAAATATAACATCACTCAGAATATCCTTTCATCCTTATTTTCTTTTGGTTTCCTTTCCTTTCTTAAAACGTATTACTGTTCTCTAGTTATACTATTACTTGTTGAGATTAAAAAATTATTTGTTTTTTTTTTTACTTAATTTTCAACCTTTTTTTCGTGGATTTAAACAGTTTAATAACAATTTACCCGCCAGATGTGCTATGTGTAACAAATACACGCAAATGAATGAAAAAAATATATTTTAGTATCTATTAAGCTCCCGTTGTAATTAAAATTATTATTAATAAAATCACGCATCAAAAGTTTTTTAAACAAACGAGCACTTTCTAATGGATGAAGTCTAGATTGAATAAAATATATTTCCAAAAAAAATTACAAATTATTCAAGCGCTCTAAAATGTTAAAATAATTCCTGCATACAAAAAATAAATTTAATCGGTTAAAGAGCATACATTTTCAGCGACTGTGAAACCTGAAAAAGACCTAACAAAAATAAATTTCAGGGTTTTCATAGTTTCACTCTTGGATTCTTTCAGGTCCCAATATCGATCGTCGGACGGGGTGGAGAGAGTTTCATGAATGGGCTGGTCTGAATCCTTCTCTTTCTGAGTTGGTCGTGCTTTCTCACTTGTTCTCACTTCAGCTATCCCTTCTCTTCGCGCATTTACTCCTCACTCCCCGTTTTTCAAAGGCAGGTCCAGACCTAAACAATTCATTCGTTCATTCATTTCACCGTTATCTAAAGCTTTGCTGTTCTTTTGCAGTAGATTTTAAATAAAAGGGTTCTTTATGGATCGGTTTTTTAGATCTTTTGGCTGAAGTATTTATCCATAAGTTATGTACGTGTTGAAAATTATAAAAATAGAGAAATGTTATGTATGATTATATCTGACATTTCTAATAACGTACAAGAGAAGGTAATACAGAGGACCAATTCAAGCGATAATGTAAAAAAAAGCACCGAATAAGAAATATATATAAATAAGTGCAATATATCATATTGTATGCTTTAGTCAATTTATGTTTCGATACGTATTTTCATACTTATATGTTATGTTATGTGATTTAAAAACTGAATAAACACTTTTCAATTGCTTTCATTATTTTGCGCTTGACTAAGAAGCGCCCACACAAACCTTGTTGATACCTAACTCAATGAAGCAATACGGATAGTTCAGTGCAATCCCGTTACCAAATATATATAAATTATTTACTGAAGAAATGATCCATTTTTCAATTGAAAATAAGAAAGGGGTAAAGGCCTATACTGAGTTTCAGTATTTTCATTTGCCCGAAAAAAAAGCTATTGAATTAATTCATTTAACGTACTTATTTGAGAAAAAGTCGAGGAGGCGAAGTAATGTGATGTTCCATACAAATAAAAGTTCGATTCAGTAAAATTTCGAATAATTTTGTCTTTCATTTTAAAGGGATTCATGTCATCACATAAAAAAAATTATTTACCATACAGTCTCCATCTATTATCTTATTCATGTATTATTACATACATACATCAGCACTATTCTTTCTGTGTTTTATTCAAAAGTCTGTATTTTATTCAAAAGTCAAAATATTCTTCTTCTTAAACTTTCTATAGACTCAAGAGTCTGTTACTGCAGGATTGTCCTCCTGTGATGCTGAGCTCCAGATATCTCTCCATCGTTTCGGGGGTCACCCTGGCGGACGCCGTCCATCCGGCACCCCATGCAGAGCTATGTATGGAATTCTTGTGGAATTCATTCTCTGTACATGTTGGTACCATTATCGTCGACGCTGTCGTCCCCATCTGACCACATCTTGGACCTCACAGACCTCTCGGATTGTGGTGTTCCTTACACGATTACGCAAAGTCTTCCCAGCAATAGCGCGCAGAGTTCTCATTTCCGTTGTCCTTAGCATACTTTTTGTCCTGACAGTGTCCGCCCTTGCTTCGATGCCATACGTGAGGATAGGTCTACAAAATATTGAAAATGAATAAAATTTTAGTATTTGTTTTTCATTATATTATTCGCGTTTTGTAAGACTAATTTTTTTAATCATATTTTTAATGTAAATGTATATAATGCAAAAATGACTCCATTTAATTAATATATAGTGTTTTTCAATAAGAGTACTGGATTGAAATTTCGCGCCATTTTTTTTATAAAGTTGGCAGATCTAAAGTTTAATATGTGCCATCTGTCAATCTTGCGATAAGTAAATATGGAATGTTACGTAATAGAACAACTCGTCATAGTTGATAAAACTCATTTATAAAAATGGGGAAAGTTTTGTTGAAACAATTATTAAACTTCGTGGAATTTTCGGTCGAAATAATGATCCAAATGGGTCATCAATTTGAACGTTAATTAAACAATTAAGGAAACTGATTCGATTCTGGACAAAAAGTCACCCATGCGTCTTTGTAGCGGGCGTTCACTCAAAAACATAGCCGTGAACATTATCAGTGAGAGAAAGTGTAACTGAAACCCCAAAAACATCAATTCGTCATCGTTCATAAAAATTATACATTTCAAGAATCATCTTACAGCGAATTCTCACAAAAGATCTGAATCTGCATGCATACAAGATCCAACTGACCCAAAAACTTTTAGGAACGCATGTTCCTTAAAGGAGAGATGATGAGGATGATTGTTGATAAATAAAAACTTGTCGAAATCAGAATATGCAAAGAGGAATTTATTGACAAACGTCGGTATTTATAATGTTTTTTGGACGTGTGCGGGAATGCGCACGAGATATATCGCTGTCTCGTCTTTGCGCTTACAATATGTTTATTGCCGCGCGTAGATATCCTTTTGTTTTGAGAGACAGCGCGAAAGATGTGTTGCCCTCTCCTTTCCTCATGGAATGCGGTCTTCACTGGTAGTGAGTTGAATGACCGATCGCGTGGACTTTGGCATTGTTTGTCTCGCATTATTAAGGTGGGCAAAGGTCGTCTCGTGGATTCAGTGACCGCGCATACGGTCGCCACAAACTCAAACTAGTAATATAAATCCGGCGCTCTTATTGGGACACCATATAGAACTAAACACGGCCTTTAAAGAAAATATCTCATTACTTAATCCAAAATGTCATGTCTGACCTTTTTATTTAAACACTCAACTGAAACATTCACATTATTCTTCTAATCACATAATAATCTTGTCAAATAATTAGTCATCACACACTCGAAATACGCATCACTCGCATGTATTTGCTTTTGAAAATTTTAACAACACTTTTCAATTATAGAACATCTTTCCAACTCTTTTTTTTTTCTTTCTACCATTGCTAAGTCCATAAAACTGAACGAATCGGTTTTGGGCCCTCATCTTTTCAACACAGCCCTGAAGTCTAGCATCCCTTCCCCGGAACGTGATCCTCTTAGAGCTGAAATGAATGGGGAGGAATCCAGAAGGAGGCGGGACCGAGTGCAACTTTATAAATTTGCAAGTTTATTATTTTAGAGGCTTCTGTACACTTTTTTTTATAACAATGAATTTCTAATAGCTAAGCCTTTCGCGCGAAATACCCGTAACATATGTGTACTCAAGATTATTTGAATTTAAATTTTAGATATTTTGTTTTTAAAGAGAAAGTAGAATTGTCGTTTAGAGCCAAAATATTCCAGAAGACGATTTCCATGGTCAAGGTATTCTCATTTCATGGGCCGAAAAATCGGCGATTTTTAAGATTTTTTTTTCAGTGAACGAATAATTTTTTTTAAATTGTTGTTTTTTTTTTAGACATATTAATTTCTCTTTAAGAAAATTTTCATAAAATTTCATGATAAAAAATATATATAACTGTTGTTATTAAGTTGGAAGTAAGTCGCCTGTACATGGAAGGGGTCCATTATGCACGTAATTGTGGCTGTTGTACAAGTCTGAGAATTAAAAAAAAAATTGTTTTATTGAAAAAGCATGTGGCTTTAGCTGGTACTAGAATAATTTAAAAAAAATGGCGGATTGTTGAAAATATAAATCCATTTTTTTTTGTCTTTAGAGGAGTGAAAAAAATCGAAAAATTAATCGATTGAAATAATTCTAGTACCGGCTATAGAGAGGAAGGTATAAGAAAGAGAATTAGTACTTATTCATTAAAATTGGTTAATTAGTTGTTGAAGTTATTACGGGGAATAGTTTAAAATAAGTGATTTTTCAGGTAACGTGTTTAAAGTTTCAAGTGCGATTTTTACACGAATTAAAGTATATATTTTCAACTTACTGTTAATCAGCAATTTCAGGGCCATATAAACTTGTTTAAAAATCCCGACAAACTATATATCAATTCATCAATCCAAGAAATCCTATTGGACGAGAATTCTTGGAAAATAAGGTTACCGCCATAATAATAGACGACCCGAAAGCTGCGAAGCTCAGGTCATTTTTCGACTGGCGTGCTCGACTATAAACCCTCATAACTTTTCGAATTCTCAAGATGCTTTAATATTTCTTACTAAAAATTGTTCAAAAAGGGTTATTAAATAATAAAATGAAAAAAAATGTTCGATTTTGTAAAAATTCCAAATGAGAATGCCCCCTTAATAAGACGCTTATCTTCCAGTCCGGAAGTCTGCGGGTACAATTTCTATAGAATTCCAGATTTTTTTAAGAAGAATCTTTTTACCATTTTTCTGATGAATTGGTAGATTTTGTCATATTGCACTGAGGACGCCAGGTTGTAGTGTATACTACCAACGTATATATTTTGGATATCACTTCTGGTTTGATTCCCTTTTGAACCTTGATGGGTAAAAAAAATTCTGGTTTAATTTCATATTTTAGTATCATTCTGGTTGATCAGAAGAGATTGTTTAATGGAAATAAGTCAGTCAGGTTGTATACAACGAAATTGTAAAAATCGGAAAGAAGTATCGATTTATTTTTCTCATGCTAAATATCCTCAGTGAGATACAGGCAAAAGCCTAGTTTATTGGGGATACGACAAATAAAAGGCAACAAACCCAGATCCATTAAAATTGTATGTCCAAATCAAATTATCTGTTGTTTTTCTCAAATTGTGTATATTTCTTGTCATGTGTAATAATAATAATAATAATAATAATAATAATAATAATGATAATTCTCAATATTCAGCAGGGTTATCTTCAGACCATCTTTTTAAGTGTACACGTTTGTTCGGATGTATAAATTCATAATTAATTTGGAATTCACGATAATTTTTGAGTCCATGAACCAATCATAATTAAATTAAGTAAAGACGTTTATTCAATTTTTGGTCAGTGGCTCTCAAAATTTTTCGATATAAATCAAAATAATGGATTCAATTTTGATTATTTCGAGAATTTAAAGTATCTTCAAAAAGTTTCTACATTTTGATCTTTAATTGTACTCATATTTAGTACATTTTCAACAATTGTCGTCTTTTGGAAACTTTTTAAACCATATTGAGCTGTTTTTATATTTTTCCGTCATCTCTTAATTTTTCTCCTAATTTTAAGAATGTTTATTTAATCACATATCGAATTTACTTTATCTTTTGATTTTATTAATTTCTTTTCGAATGAACAAATTAATGAACACAAGTTGACTTTACTTTGAGAGAAAAAAACTCATTCGGTTTTCCCGTCTTTGTATTTGTTCTTGCCAATGTTACAAAAAACGATTATTTTCTTTCAAAATAGAATTTCTGTAAGTTAAGAAAATTAAGAGTTTTCATTGGTTTGACGAAACTAAAGGAGAAAATTTATTCCAAGCTAAAAAAGATAAAAGTATTAGAAGGAAAACGAGATAGATAAAAAAAAGTGAACTTTTGTAAATGTTGAAAGTACTGTCTGGTGAGTTAACTTTCAATTGGCAACGTCTTTCATTTAACCAGAAAAATGTTAAATATACATTCAGTGTAAAACAGACTGCATAAAATGGGTACCTCCGGTAATCAAACAAGCAACTCCCGGACTAGAAGACAGTTATCTTACAAAATTTGCCAAAAAAATTGTTTATAATACTTCGCTTTTAACATTTTCCTTCCTGTGATAAAAAAAAATCCGAGCGTTCCGATGCTGTGTATTCAATACACATGTAAAAATGAGTGATTTAAAATCGGAAAAATAAGAATATTCATAGCCAATCGCTTAAGTTAATTAAATTTGAAGTCAAAAGTGATAAGAATTAAAATTTTATTGCTGAAAACATGAAAAACCCATCGGCCGACGTTCACAAAACGTGCGAAAAGACCACTTCACATGAAAGCCGGTAAGCTACAGAAACTAAACGATTATATTTCTTGCGTTCCCATATACCGAAGTAGAGTGAGAGTGAGACGTGAAAAGTGTCACTTCCTCACCCATAGCGGTTTTTTAGAATTAATATATGTACCTACGTCACACACTGGCACGCGTTTGATTGTATTGGTGAAATTATTCCCGATTTTTACAAAATATCTCTGATGTGGCCGATAAGTGCTAATTATTATTAATGTTATGTTTTCATTCAATGCGTAAATGTATTACGAAGGAATATCTAAAATCTGAACCCTGTATTTATTATATTTATAGAGATATTAAAGTTTTTAGAAGCAATGTGTACTAGTTACACATCACCGGGATGGAAGGGTTAAAAAAGGAAGACGGAAATGTATGGTTGAATCAAAAGAGTGTTTTTTTTTTCGAGGGAAGAAATTTTTTGAAATCAAACCAAATTGCAGGGTTGTAAGAGAAGGTACACAAATGGAAAAGAGGTTAAATAAATGTGAGAAAATAGAAACCTGTAGCGCACTCCTTTCTGTTAACCTCAATTGGGAAATAACGTGATGGCATATTTGTACGTTAAAAAAAACATGGTACAGTTTTATACTGTAGTTAAATACAGAGAGTGGGCTATAAGAGAGAGTGGGCCATGCTTTTCCCATCATTTGAATATAACTGAACAATGTTCAAGTCGCATTCAATAAATTGTTACAATATCCTTTTTCCTGAAATTTATCTCCTGAAACCTTTTGAGCTGGATGGAATCCGATTACGAATCCCGGCATCTCTCGGCTTAGTCTATATTTTTAAGTGACACAAAAATTTGTTTATCAAAGTTTATCCGAAAAGGTGTGATTTACAATACCAGGTATATTACTTTCCTACAATTAGTCAAAGTGACTTTTAGTTTCCCAAAACCAAAATGTCAAAAAGAAAAAACTTATACTACAACGGTTTCAATTGTTACAACGAAATGTCAAAAAGTATTGAAGAAGCCGAGACCATCCGAATTTTTGTACTCTGTGAGTTTATACATTAAAAAATATATATGTGTGTTATTGAAGTAAAAAAATATCTAAGTGGAAATTATCGGATATTAAATGATAGATACAATTTAATTATAATAGCTTCAAAATATTATAAAACTAAATGAATAAACAAACAAAATATGAAGCTACAAGATTTAAAACGTTAACATATTTATGGTTTTCGAGTAACGCTTTCAATTATGTTTCTATGTTTTTTTTATTAAGAAATGAACACTGTTTACTTATAATGTAATTGCTTAACGCACTTATTTAAATTGAAAATACTCTACACTCATATTTGTATAGATATACTCTACTTTCATATTCGTATAGAGATACTCTACTTTCATATTCGTATAGAGATACTCTACTTTCATATTCGTAAAGAGATACTCTATTTTCATATTCGTATAGAGATACTCTACATTCATATTCGTATAGAGATACTCTACATTAATATTTGTATAAAGATACTCCACTTTCATATTCGTATAGAGATACTCTACTTTCATATTCATATAGAGATACTCTACATTCATATTCGTATAGAGATACTCTACTTTAATATTCTTATAGAGATACTCTACTTTCATATTCGTATAAAGATACTCTACTTTCGTATTATAAAATTTATTTTTCTCATGCTAAATATCCTCAGTGAGATACAGGCAAAAGCCTAGTTTACTGGGGATACGACAAATGAAAGGCAACAAACCCAGATCCATTAAAATTGTATGTCCAAATCAAATTATCTGTTATTTTTCTCAAATTGTGTATATTTCTTGTCATGTGTAATAATAAATAAATATTCGTATAGAGATATTCTACTTTCATATTCATATATAGATACTCTACATTCATATTCGTATAGAGATACTCTACTTTCATATTCGTATAGAGATACTCTACTTTCATATTCGTATAGAGATACTCTACTTTCACATTCGTATAAACACTACTTTCTTATTCGTATAGAGATACTCTAATTTCATAAACCTATAGAGATATTGTTCTTTCATATTCATAAAGAAATACTCTACTTTCATATTCGTATAAGGATAGATACAATTCAATTAGTTTCAAATTATTATAAAACTAAATGAATAAACAAACAAAATATGAAGCTACAAGATTTAAAACGTAAACATGTTAATGGTTTTCGAGTAACGCTTTCAATTTTGTTTCTATGTTTTTTTTTATTAACAAATGAACACTGTTTACTTATACGAGTAATTTCATTGCTTAACGCACTTATTAAAATTGAAAATACTCTACACTCATATATGTATAGAGATTCTGAAAGAAGTTCCCGTCTGGTTAGAGGTAATCTGGTAACAATGCTATCAAGGTATTGATGTGTCTGAGAGTTGTTGCCTCTTCACATGTTAAACTATTGTCAACACATGCGATTACGACTTCAAGCACCGAGCCTATTTCAGTTATGTTAAACATTAACACTTGTTTCTTAGGGCATAAATCAAAGATGTCTTCCGACCACGCTTTTCATATATTTCCACATTGTCTATTTTGAAATGTTGCAGCGTACCTTGTAAATAAGTGGAGTATTGTCTCTCATGTTTTTTTGAGACTATTTGAAGTAAAACTAGTTTTTAATGTTCAATTTTTGCCAGAGGATGCAGCCATAGGTTCTCGAAATGTAAAGAAATAAAGTTTTCTAAAAAAAAATAGAATATTAAACCGTGCATTATTTTGTTGATTGCACATTAAAAATAATATTAAAAGAATGGTACCAACATGAAACACTGCCAACGGAGCTTTGTAATATACTACAACAACGCTGTATCAAAAGTAACAAGAATCTCAATACACACTAGTGTATTCATGCACACCTTGAAGTATTGAAGTGAAATTTGTACATTAAAGAAGGATGAAGTAAAATAAATTCTGTAGATATACCTACAATTTACTGCGTATCAATGTATTAAATAATATGGAATGAGGAAATGAATGCATAGATAAAATAGAAGTTGAATGTAAGATGAAGAAATAAGATTTAAGATGGTTTGGACATTTAGAGAACAGAAATAATGAAAAAAAGATTAAGATATTATAATACGAGTATATAAGTCAGAAGTGATAGGTGTGTGAGGAAGAATCAAGCGTAGATAAATGTGACTGGAGCAAGTAATTAAGATTTTGAAAGAATATTAAAACACATTGTATGCGGGAAACGATAAAACTCGTTCTATCCCGTCTTATGGTAGAGAGCGGGAGACGAGTTTACTCGTTTTGGTTTGCCAAGCGGTGGTATGCGGGAAACTTGTAAAAACGGTCGCCAAATGAGGTGGAAACTGCGCGTTATATATTATAAGATTCTTATAAGATCTTATAAGATCTTATAAGATTCTTATAAGATCTATTGAAAATTTCGTAATTATATTGTAATTTTATGTGAATAAAATAATTTTGATGGTGAAAGAGTATTTTTTTCTATGTTTACCTAGAATGTAGTAATTTTGTGTGAGTAAAAAATAGAGCAACCCATATTTTGCATAATAAAGATATAGATAGTGCTATTCAAAATTTCGTAATTATATTGTAATTTTATGTGAATAAAATAATTTTGATGGTGAGAGTATTTTTTTCTATGTTTACCTAGAATGTAGTAATTTTGTGTGAGTAAAAAATAGAGCAACCCATATTTTGCATAATAAAGATATAGATAGTTCTATTCTTAGTAAGATACAAAAAGTTTTTCGAAAAAATACTAATTAGTTTGAGAGATATGGTTTTTTTACGAAAGTCTAATTTTGGCGCAAAAAAGTCTAAAAGTACCCGCATTGCGTCATCACTTGTCGCGAAAAGTACCCGCAAACAATGTGTTAAGTTAGAAGTATGAATAATGTAAAATTTTGCAAGACGAGATATATAAATATGAAGAAGGTTGACATACAAAAAGAGAGGTTGACAGTCGCCTCCACCAAACAAAAATCGCATTTAATAAGAAATCAAAGATTTTCGAATCCAGCAACATGGACCTAACATAAAGCTCCGCAAGCAATTAGTCAAAACATATGTGTGGAGTATTTTGATGTATGGTTGCGAAACATGGTGCATAGGTGAAATGGGTCAAAAAAGATTGGAGGCCTTCGAGATGTGTACCTATAGACGAATCCTAAGGATTTCCTGGAGAGACCACATTACAAATGTTGGGGTTCTCAGCAGGATCGAAGAAACCAGGCACCTGTCAAACACCATATCGAAAATGCGTGCAGAATGGATGGGTCATATGCTGTGATATGAAAATCTCCTGCGCAATATACTAGAGGGAATGATTGAGGGATCGATTGACAGAGGGTGTCCTCGCCGGGAGTATCTGGAGCAAATATGCCACGATATGGACTGCACCTCTTATACAGTTCAAGAGTATCGCTGAAGACCGAGTGGAGTGGAAGAGGAGATGCAGAGCTTTACTGCTAACCAATCCCCAGGATTGAAACTGAAGGAGAAGGAGGCAAAATTTATATTATTGACTTGAAAGGTTTTGAGTGTTGTTCTCTCTACCTATTCCACAACGGGGGCAGCGTGATGATATATGTATGTGTTGTAGTGTATGGCGTGGGCTGAAAAATATCTGACGTTCTTGCGGCCGGACTCGTCATCTAATGGTGGACTGTATCTCGATTGGGGCTGTTATGACGTGAGCCCCGACTTGAAACGTATATAATATCTTAATTCAGGATATATGTACATATGTGTATGTTCATGTGTGTACTCGTATGTACATATTATGTTGCTTTCAATAAACCTATATTTATTTATTTCATTGGAAAAGGAGTTCTACAGTTTTTAATAGCACGCAGTCAGTAAAAAAAATATTATTTGTGAATCAGATCTATGGTTTATGACCACCTAATAAGAGCTTCGCAAATATCACGTGTCAACGTAGTTACAATTGAATTCCCCAAATCCTACGTCCCAGGAAACTGGCGCTCCGGATTAGGGAATTTGTCGAGCCAGGGGCGGTATTGGTAAACAAAGTAGCCTGTTTGTTTTCCTAGTAACTATGCCATGAAATAGAGGTTCTCAAATAATGAAACTGTTTGTGTTTGTAGAATAGATATCAGAGAGTAATTGTTAAACGTCTTCGGATGTGTATTTTAAAAAAAATTTATAAATTTAAGTTTTTTTAAGCTTTTAAGCTTTGAAACACTCAATGACAAAAATCTCTACATAGAAATGGATCCAGTTTTCATCGAAAGTACGAGGCATATCCAGAAAGTAAGTGTACTGAATTTTTGTAGGTTACATTTTTTTTTATTTAAACAAAAAAATTACGTGGTTACCGTAGTACATATGTAAGCTATTTTTCGACATAGTCGCCATTCCTCTCAATGCAGGTGGTGAAGCGGGGTATCAACTTTTTGATGCCTTCCTCGAAGTAGTTTCCCGCCAACCCCTCCGTCCACTTCTCCACCTCCTCCTTTACCTCCTCGTCGGTTGAAAACCTTTTTCCACCCATGTGCAGCTTCAGGGAGGTAAAGAGATAGTAATCTGAAGTTGCTAGGTCAGGGGAATGCGCGGGATGGTTCAGGACATCCCATTTAAACGAGGCGAGCAGTTCCTTCGTGGCGTTGGCCGTGTGTGGTCTGGCATTGTCGTGCAGCAGGCAGACTCCCTTTGTCAGCATGCCTCTCCTCTTGTTCTGAATCGCCCTCCAAAATGTTTTTAGGGTCTCACAGTATCTTGCAGAGTTGATGGTCTCCCCTTGAGGCATATATTCAATTAAAATTATGCCTTGACAGACCCAAAACACGGATGCTATGATTTTCTTGGCGAAAATTGTGGTTTAGAACTTTTTGGCGGAGGGTGAAGAGGTGTGACGTGACCGTTTTTAAACTCGCGACACCACTTGTACACACTCGTACGATTCATAGCTTTATCACTATATGCAGTTTTCACCTCATTATAAACCTCAACCGGAGGTTTTCCCTTCCAAACGAGATAACAGATGACGCCGCGTATTTCGCACTTGGCGGGAGATTAGATTGAAATTTTTCACGAAACGTGTTGTCGCGTCGACACTTCTCAACGTACTGACCTCGAACCGGTCTCGTTGCGGAGGGGAAGGGTCAGGCTACACGGAAGTGTAGCCAACATGTCGAAAATAAAATCCATCCGGTCGTGAGAGCCTCAGTACACTTACTTTCTGGATACGCATAGTAGTTGACTTTTTTAATAATAAAAGCTTTTAGTATTTTAAATGTGATCCCTCAACTTTCTCTGCGATCATCAGTTTCTCCAAAATTTCATAATTATTTCTTACATGTCCAAAGTACGTTTTGATTTTATTACTGCGTATTGTTGAAAGTCTTTTGGTAATTTCCAATTCTTGGATGATGATGATGTGGGATATACGTTTTGGTCTGTCTAGTGTGATGAAGTGTGAGGGGTTTGATTCGCGTGATGTATACATATCTTATGTGATTGAGTGTTACTGTTTGTCAGGTTGATGATAATGTGCAACAGGGTTTTATATAATCAAAAATCGTAACGAAGTATCGATTTATTTTGTCATGCTATATGTCCTCCATGAGAAAAAGGCAAAAGCCTAGTTTACTAGGGCCACGACAAATGAAAGGCAACAAACCGAGATCCATTGAAGTTGTGTATCCAAATAAATTACCTGTTGTTTTTTTTCGATTATGTATTATATATTTCTTGTTATATGTAAAATAAATAAATAAACAAAATTAAAAATATATTTCAGTTCAGATTTATCAATGGGGTTGCTAGGGCCAAGTCGTGCGGAGTTGTACTCTGTTATAAGAAGGATGGCCCTATCACACAAAAGAGTCTGTTTTTACGGTCTAAGATTTGTGATGAATAGGTTTCCTTATGTTGTGGCAATAGTTACAGACTTCCATGATGGATTGGCGAAATGACAAGTTACAAGGCAAGCTTCTTCGAGCGTAGTATTACCTTTTTTTTTCAGAATAACAAATGCTCAAGTATGATACGAGTATATCTCCTCTCCATATATTTAAAACCTCATTTTCCAGAATGATGTTTGTTTTGATTTTATAATAATTTATCATTTATAAAGTACAATATACTGTATTTTATTGACCAATGAAAATAGTTACAATAAGATAATTCAAATTAGAATTAAAAAAACAGCGCATGAATACAAAATCAACTTGTAACCGAAAGTACGAGTATACACATTGACAAGGTTCATACATAAAAAAATATTATAAAATAGTACATACATGCGTACTACCTACTATATATCATACAAGCATGCGATAGACCAAGGCTCATGAGGCCCAAGGTACATACAAAAAAATTGTTTATTTCGAAAAACTAAATTACATTCGTGCAACTTATTCACTCATAACACATTAAAGGACATAAAAAAATTGCAGAAATCTTTGAAGATTTGAGAGTTAAAAATATCTAGAAAAAATGTAAAAAAAACAGAAATATTGCGAGTAACGCTGTAGCACTGGGTTTATATATTTAACAATTTTATTGCAAATACAATCTGGCAGGCCCATTGCCAGGCGGCAATCTATTTCAACCAACCAGACAAAAGTAAATGAAGCAAGTAACATGGTCGCAAAAAACATTCGAATGACTATCCATCCCCACGAAATTCATGTGACACATACGTGAGCACATGCCACAAAACCCTCAAGGATTTATAGTTCAAAGAAATATAACGCTCCTTGAGAATTTTTACATGTATTTAACCCTTCCCTTACGGTGCTAAAATTGAAACGCACGCTCCGGTGTTGGGTAGTGAGTACGCGATCAAAAATTAGCGATTTTAAATCGGAAAAATAAGAACATTCATAGATAATCCCCTTAATTAATTATAATTGAAGTTAAAAATTATAATAATTGAGATTTATTTGCTGAAAACATTAAAAAACCATCTGGCAACGCTCACGGAACGGGCGTACGTCTAATCTATTAGCAAGCCCAGAAGCAACTGCGGCGCGGAGCAGTAGTCCCGGCGTGGCTTACACTTGCGACGATTGAGACAATTGAGCTCCTCGCAATTCAGTGGAGTATGCAAGAGTGAGATGCGAATATAGTGTCGCGCTTCCCGCATACTCTTCACCTATCGTCAACACACAAGGTCGAGGCACTCACAGCGTTTAAATGCGAATTTGTTTCCGATGTTCACAAAATACCCACGATATAGTCGATAAACTCTGATTATGATTAATATTATTTTTTAAATCAATGCGTAAATATATTATGGAGGAATACCTAAAATCTTAACCTTGTATTTATTATATTTATAGAGATATTGATGGTTATTAGAAGCAACGTGTAGAAGATACCCAAGACAGGGAAGGAAAGGTTAAACTTTCTCCAAATTCAGAGACTGCATTATATTTACAACTCGGTCGATGTAATTATGTTGGTAATGTTGCCTGATTGAGAAAACAAAGAAGCATTTTGGTATGCGTTCGTGGACAATATGCAAACTTCTAGAATCCCTCACATTGTGTTGCATGTAAGAACCCCTGGCAATCATCTTCGTTGAGGTCTATCTTACATAGAAAATACTGTTGGGTGTCTACGTACAAGGAAATATAATATTTCTGATGGACATAACCTATCTGAAGAATGATAATTATTGAAATTCATTTGAAGAAGATAATATAATAGTTGAAATAACAATTTGGAATTCGTGTTATCTCAATATCCTAGTTGGTAAGATGCCTGTCTTTAAACTAAATGGTTGTGGGTTTGATTACTGTTAAAACTTATTTAAAAAATCTTACTTATAAATTAAAGAGATCTGATTGCGGTGGTATGGAAATATTAGAAGAAGATTTAAAGAATATATTGGCAGATAATTGCTTGAGTAAAAAGGTGGATGGTTGAAGACGTTGAGGTCCTCCAATAAAAAGATGCATTGGTACTTTAGGAGCTAGTCCTTAAGGGAAGAGATGGTGATGATTTGTTGATAAATAAAACTCGTTAGATCGCAATACGGAAAGAGAGAGAGTTTTTATTAGTAACGTAGGTATTTATATCATTTTAGAATGTGCGCGGGAATGCGCTCGCGATATGCCTACGTCTCGTTTCTGCGAATGCAAAAACGATTAATGTTGTATGTAGGTATCATTCAAATACGGAACTGGCGAGACAAGTGTGGTTCGTTCTCGCTCTAGTATGAAATGCGGTCCGCTCCCGGCTACGGTTTGAATGGCCGGCGCGTGGACTTTGTAATTGTTTGTTTTGCATTGCTAAGGAATGCAAAGGTCACTTCATCGGTCATTGACCGTGTGTATGGACGCCCACAGTGTTCCGAGTGTGCGACCGCCACAGTACTATAGAGGAGGATATCTGAGCGTGAAAAATTTTGTTCACAAACGGCAACTCTGGAGAGAGAGGAGTAGAAAGCCCCACCCACTTAGTAGGGGGAAGATAAAAAAAAAACGTTCCCATGTAGTGAGGAAGAATACCAAGAATAAGGCGTTATAATTATTTTTAGCTTAAGTCTTTTTCGTTGGTTGGAAGAGATTGACTCTTAATAAAACAACAAACATTTAATATAAGTGATATTACTTAATGTGGAAACTAATAATTATAGTATTGATTCCAGCGAAACAAGTTTGTATGTAATAAATTAATTAACATTATAATTTGTTTAACAAGACTCCTTGTTTGTGCTCCCCTGATGATAAGGTGAAAGCCTTGAAACCGGTAGGGTTATACCGTTACAAAAAGTGGAATAAACAGTGTTTGATAAAATATATTATACCGTCTTTAAACCTCCACAATGTTAATGCCTTAACTGTAAATAATATATAATAACTGGTACCGAGATACACGCTTCTAATGGTAAAACTTCGGGTTATGGACTGGGGGTTCAGGGAGGCATGGGACAACCTTGGCGAGCAGTGGAGAGATTCTTGGAATATATGTGTTTGCCAGATGTTCACCTCGATGCCCCGACTTAGAAATGTCTAGGGCCTCTATTCTGTCAATTCGAATATAATTCAGTCTTGTTTGTGCTCCCCTGATGATTTGGTGAAAGCCTTGAAACCGGAAGGGTTATACTGTTACAAAAAGTTGAATAAACAGTGTTTGATAAAACAAATTACAATGTCTTTAAACCTTCACAATGTTAATGCCTTAACTATAAATAATATATAATAAATGGTACCGAGATACACACTTCTAACGGTAAATATTCGGGTTGGGAACTGGGGGTCGAGGGAGGCATGGGACAACCTCGGCGAGCAGTGGAGAGATTCTTGGAATATATGTGTTTGCCAGATGTTCACCTCGATGCACTGACTTAGAAATGTCTAGGGCCTCTAATCTATCAATTCGAATATAATTCAGTCTTGTTTGTGCTCCCCTGATGATGAGGTGAAAGCCTTGAAACCGTTAGGGTTATACCGTTACAAAAAGTGTAATAAAAAGTGTTTGATAAAACAAATGACATTGTATTTAAACCTCCACAATGTTAATGCCTTAACTATAAATAATATAATATAATTAACATTATTTAGTCAAACAAAACTGGTCTTTCATCCAGTCATCCAAAAAATTTGTGGCGGTCGCCCACTCGAAATACTGTGGGCGTTCATACATACGGTCAATGACCGATGAGATGACCTTCGCACTCCTCGACAATCTAAATAGGCAAGTCCGAAGTTCACCCGCCGGCCATTCAACCCATAGCCGAGCGGACCGCATTCCATACTAGAGAGAGAACGCACCACGCTTGTCTCGCCAGTTCCGTATTTGAATGATACCTACATACAACAATTAATCGTTTTGCATTCACAGAAACGAGACGTAGGCATATCGCGAGCGCATTACCGCGCACATTCTAAAAAGATATAAATACCTACGTTACTAATAAAATTGGACTCTTCTTCCGCATTGCGATCCAAAACATGTTTTATTTATCAATAAATCATCATCACCTCTTCCCTCTAGGACATTTATCCTAAAAATTGAAGAAGATCCCAGTGCGGTTTAAGAATTTGTCTAGTAACAATACTTTCACGTCGTAGACGTGTTAGAGTGTTGTTGCTTATCCACGTGGGGTAGTATTTTCAACGAGTAAGATGGCAAAATGTGAAATATTTGATTACTCCAGTAGCTCTTAACCTGGAGGTTTTTTGTGTAAAAGCTATATTCAGTTTATGAAGAAAGAGGAGTTTGTGTTGAGATATGTAACTGTGTCAATTAAAATATTGTGAAGAGTTCATTGTGTTCTTTTCTTGAGCAGTATACAGTTTATGGCCTTCTGGGGCCTGGCCTGTTGTGTTTTTGTTTTAAATTTTGGCAGCAGATTGTAGGGATAAGGTTTTTCTGTGTGGCGTTCGTATGCGCGGTCAATGACCGGTGAAACGACCTTTGCATACCTTAACAATTTGAAACAAACAAGTGCAAGGTCCACACGCCGGTCATTCAACTCACTATCAGGTGTGGAGCGCATTCCATGTTAGAGCGAGAAGGCAACACATCTGTCGCGCCAGTTCCCAAAACAGAATGATACCTACATATGACAAGAATCGTATTGTGGATGCTGAAACGAGACGGTGGTATGTCGTGCGCGCATTCCCGTACACATTCAAGAATGGTATAAATACCTACGTCTATCAATTAAATTTCTCTTTCCGCATTGCGATCTAAACAAGTTTTATTTATCAACAAACCATCATCATCATCTTCCCTAAATCTGTATTACCTCGCACACCGATTTTGTTTGGTGAAAATTGTAAAAGGTTAAATTAACCTTAAATGAATAAATAAATAAAATATTTAATTAAAAATGTTCTGTTTATTAGAAAATAAAATAAAGGGATTGTATAAAATTCGTCTATATTTAAGAAACACATTTTCCAGGAATCTTGTTTGAGGATTGCTGCGATAGACAAACTGGATGTTGTCGGAAAGGGGTGGGTATGCGGTAGGGGTTGAAATATGTACATTGATTGGGGGAATCATATTGAAATGATAAATGTTAACGTTATGTATTATTATTGGCTAATACTTAAACATCTTATTGTAGCCATTCATTACAGAACAGAACCAATTCACGTGTTTCATTTTTTCACAAAAAATTACAGTAAAAAATTATAAACGGGGCTTTTTTTATTTTAATTTTTAAAATATAAATAACTGGAAATTCCAGATGTAATTTTGTTTTCGTATTTTCAATTTAAAGGTTAGGGTTGTATCATGATCGAAGACGAAAATAAACTGGACAAATCAAGATGTCTCTTTTAAGTTATGACAAAAAAGATGCTTCAAGACAAAGGCAACTATTTACACATTACAATTAAGTATATTTAAAACATCAATAACTTGCGAATCTACTAAAATCATAGTACGTATGTTTTTCGTCTATTTTTTTTTTACTGAAAATAATGTAATTTAAAAACTTCATATTAATGAACTTGGGTACAAATAATACTTGTGAAGTACTATTTTCATAATAAAATAGTTATTTTTGTATAAAATGAGAGTGTTTATTGTGCGAACAAATAATGAATGCGCATTGCCCGTAACGAGTGCGATAGAAGGCACGTTTCAAAGTGGGTGATCAAAGCACTTGACGTTGGTGCCAACGGGGATGACTTTTTTTTCTGGGTTACAATCCTAGGATTGGTCTGCACCAAGCACTCGATCTCTCCACTCATCTCTGTCATCCGCCAGTCTCTTCATCTCCTGGTAGCTGCCACAGCGCACATCCCGGATCACCCGGTCCATGTAGCTATATCAAGGGCGGCCTCTATGGTTATTGCCCTCAATCATTCCCTGGACGATGGTAAGGAGCAGGCCCGGGTGCCTGATGTTATGGCCTATCCAACTGGATCGTTGTTGGGCAACTCTATTTAGAAGCTGCCTTGTTTCTCCAAGTGATGACTATGCAAGTCAATTTGTGATAGACATATGCTGTTGCATTTGTGACACGGAGATTCAGCACTTGCAGCTTCTCCGCATCTTCTTTCCTTAGTGGGTACCTGATAACAGCAATATTTCTACACCATTTGACTTTATCAGTTGCTGTTTACTACCAGTTGTGCTGAGCATTAATGTTTTTAAGCATCTCAACAGTACGTCCTTACATCTCTTGCGCTGCTCAACGTGCTTTCTTCTACTTTCCAACAGCTCACTAAAGACATTTTGAGCATTTTGATATGTGAGCTACGTGCCCAGGCCAACGCAGGTGTGCACGCGACACAATAATTTCGATGCCACAACAGTTCGCCCTTCTCGAAACATTGTCATTTGTTACTCTAAGATACCAAATCTTCATTACTTGCCTGATGTGCCTCTGCTTACATACTCGTATTTCGAGTGTGCGTGGAAGAGGTAGACCAAGAAAAACATGATTGGATCAAGTGGACCAGATTTTGAAAGAAGGCGAAGCAAGAAGTAATAATTATGAAAGATTTTGCATGAGTTTATATATAAATGTAGAGGAGATAAAAGTTGTGCGCTTCGATAGAAAATTTTACAGATCTGTTTGTTATCTTTGCCTGTATCGCAAGGCACACTGCGTGATAATATATTAATGTGCGTATTTATTTTTTAAGTGATGTGGTTTATTTTTTTCAAGTTTTATTAACTACACACAATTCTTCAAAACCACGAATTTTTTTTTGAGAACCACTGAACAAAAATGATTTCATATGTTTAATGAGTAGAAAATGTTCTTGTAAAAAGGGGGAGACACGACGGGAGGCACATTAGCACGGTATCCGTGTGCTTCCTCAGCTCACTGCCATTAACAACTGTCTTCTCAGCTCATGTCTCGGGAGCCGTGTATCTCGCACCCTGCGACTAAGTGCCCTTCTGAATGATGACCTTTTAACCCTCTAGTTCTCCCGAATTTCTCCCAAAACTAAAACTCTGTAAAAATAATTTTTATTCTAGAGAATTCTAAAGAGGATAACAGTGATACACACTTATTCAAGAAAATTAGGGAAAGGGCATAAATTTATTCTAGATAATTTAGAAGCAGATAACAGAGATCAATATTTATTCTACACAATTTTGAAGGAAAAAACAGTGATTAATGTTTTTTCTTGAGAATTCCAAAGAGGAAGACAGTGATAAATATTTATTCTAGAGAATTTTGATTACGACGAATATTTATTCTAGAGAATTTTGATTACGACGAATATTTATTCTAGATAATATTTATTCTACACAGAGATCAATATTTATTCTACACAATTTTGAAGTGAAAAACAGTGATTAATATTTTTTCTTGAGAATTCAAAAGAGAAAGACAGTGATAAATATTTATTCTAGAGAATTTTGATTACGACGAATATTTATTCTAGAGAATTTTGATTACAACGAATATTTATTCTACACAGAGATCAATATTTATTCTACACAATTTTGTAGTGAAAAACAGTGATTAATATTTTTTCTTGAGAATTCAACAGAGAAAGACAGTGATAAATATTTATTCTAGAGAATTTTGATTACGACGTATATTTATTCTAGATAAATATTGATCACTGTTTTTTTTTTTCAGAAGACAAAAACAGAGATTAATATTTATTTTTTATAATTTTAAAGTAGAAATCAGCAAAAAACGTTTATTCTAGATAATTTGGATGAGGGAATCAGTGATAGATGTTTATTGTAGAGAATTTGGATATGAAAATCAGTTATTAATATTTATTGTAGAGAATTTGAATATGAAAATAAGTGATAAATATTTATTGTAGAAAATTTGGATATGAAAATCAGTGATAAATATTTATTGTAGAGAATTTGGATATAAAAATCAGTAATATATATTTTTTGTAGAGAATTTGGTTATAAAAATCAGGGATAAATATTTATTGTAGAGAATTTGGATATGAAAATCAGTGATAAATATTTTTTGTAGAGAATTTGGATATGAAAATCAGTGATAAATATTTATTGTAGAGAATTTGAATATGAAAATAAGTGATAAATATTTATTGTAGAAAATTTGGATATGAAAATCAGTGATAAATATTTATTGTAGAGAATTTGAAATTGAAAAACAGTAATAAAAAATACAAGTTTTCTCTTTTCCCACAGTATTTTGTTTGCATCTTGATACTTTAAAATTTAATATTGAATTGTTAAGATCTAAAATATATTACTAAAACACAAAAAAATGCGAGTTGCGGTAATTGAACGAAATAAAAATTTGAGTTGTATTTATTTAAAACAATCGTCAAGTTAAATTTATGCCAAGTTTATTGCAATACGGAAATCTCTTCCAACTAACCAGAAAAGCGTTACCGCTGATTCGTGCCGATTGTTGTGTGAAATGCGACAATATTTTCATAAAAAAAATAACGAATTGTTCTATACTCGTCAAAAACCAAATAAAAAAATAGTACATGAAAATATTAGCAAATACCACCAAAGACTGGGAAAAAGAAAAAAGATAAGAAAGGACAGTTAAAAAGGAATCATGAAAAAACAGATTTCTTCACTGAATACGATACTTTTTAAGTCGCTGTTTGAAGAATGCCAATGAGAATGAAAGTCTTACGACAAACTGTAACTAATAACAGAGTCTAACGATTTGGACAGGAAAAAACAACGTGAAGAAGAACTGCTAATACCAAAAGGCATGATCAAAGATGCGCTGAATATTTTCGATGTGATATTGAAGGGCGACAGGGACAGTATCATTATATTAAGTGCCACAAAGTTCAGACCGATAAAATATTTGGTAAAACAGTCGTATCATATTTTCTGGCATTGCTTACCATATTTCTCAACATTTTAAAGGGAACTTTTAAATAAGTTTTCTTCAATGAGTTACGAGAGACATTTCATAACGAGGAGTGGTTCTTGAATAAGAGCATCACGTAGTTTCTTCTCCTTCAAGTTTTGAGGTGAATGGAAAGAAAAACATTCAATGGCGTAGTTTTCAAAGTGGTGGCGTCCGATATTGATCTAACGGGGTGTGTAAAATATTTTGTTATTACAAGGTCCATCAACTGTTCTTCACGCGATCTATTTGGTAAAGGAATTTTACGTGAATGAAACTATTGTATAAATATTTGACCTACAATATTTTATACAGATTTGAATAAATTCAATATATTGTTTATAGTTAAGACATTAACATTGTAGAAGTTTAAAGACATTGTAATTTATTTTATCAAACACTGTTTATTCCACTTTTTTGTTGGCATCATGGATTGAAAATGTATGATTTTCACGGCGACAATGATAAGCCGCCATTTCAGAATAAATTAGAGGATTTGTTAAGGTGGATTTGTGTTTACGAAATTTCTTTTCAAAAGATCTTCCTGTTTTTCAAAAAAGTAAAATAAACGGTGTTTGATAAAAACAAATTACAATAAATTCAATGTATTTATTCTTCTTCGACATCTTCCTCAATACAAATAGACTAAATAGTCAATGCTGAAGTATTTGAATGAGTCAACACACGTACAATCTCGCCTTTTTTGGTTGGAGAAGTCAAAGAGAAAAGAGCGCCAGGAATTCCTATTTCGACACACACCCTTCGTCTCCTTTCAAAATATAATTCACTTTATCCAATGATTCTTTCCTTGCTATTACTTTTCAAAGCCATCCGTTTTGTAAGTGCTCTCTTTGATTTTACTCAACACACCAGCCTTAGTTTTATATATACCCTTAATCCGTATTCTGTAACAAATTATCACCCCATGAGTCCTCAATGTACGCCTATTTCTACAGCATTTATTCAATCTTTTTTAAGGTCCGCGTTTCACCCCCGAACATCAAAGTTGGTAAAAAAATAATAATCTGGATTATAACCTTAACAGACTTTCATACTGTCCAGTTCGAGTATTTTTATTCTTCTTGAATAATGACCACGAACTCCTCCTATATATGAAGGAGTAAACGCCAGTTTCAATTGATGTGAGTATGTATGTTTTAATGCCCCATTGACTTTGATTATTATCGCTATACGTCATTAGACATCCCTCTCAATTCATCATCAGATAAGGGATGTAATAAATGTCAGGAAAATTCAAGCAAGAAAGGTGTTACGCACAAGATACCAATTCATAAACATTACAAAAACGTCATTGCGGAAATAATGAAAAATGTGGTTTTCCTGAACATTATTGTTTTGTCCATTTCTTCAATTCTAAGAATGGAGAGCACCATAGTCATCAACTATCCCACTTCAGCCAAAATAATATATTGTTCTATGTAGTTTCTCTTTAATTGGGTGTCCCACTGTTTTCACATGGTTCTCTATTGGATGGGTGTTTGACTTGTGCTCCTTTTGCCATTAACACTTCCCGCCAGAATTGACCGTTCAAGCTTGTCGTTCACCCAATGTGCTATATCCAAAGTATCGTTAGTTTTTCTTGCACACAACACAAAAACACACGTCTTTACTCTAATCTTTTGAATTATTCATCAATTCTTTCTTCTGAATATCCACGGAATACGCAAGAGCCGCCTTCAGCACAATGTCTTAAAGGTATCGTTTTTTTTCTGTTGCAATATCCTTATATTTTTATACAATATTATATCACAAAACCCAGCCTTTCTAGTTTGTTCATAAATAAGTATGTTCTATAAATCAATTCGCTGTTTTTTTTTGTATTATTTAATTTCTGAATTTAAGTACAGTTCTGGCATTTTTATAATCTGGCTAATTATTTACATGATTTATTAATTATGTGAGTATATTTCTATGTTAAGCCAAATTAAAAATTATTTTTTGGTGTCGAAAAAAAATGCATAACACAATAAAGTATGAGCATATCAGGAAAGAATGGGAAATAAAAGAATATGCAGCACTTAAAATAAAAAAGAGAATCGGTCACGTAAAAAATAGACTGTAAAAGGTATACAAAAATAATCTATTTGAGAAGTATATAAGAAAAGATAAAATTGGAAACACTTAGAAAAAATTGACACGACCAAATTAACCTAATTCTGAACAAGGGAAATTTTAAATCCTTTTTCAAAGGGGAGTATGCATAACAAGATTTATGGAAGGGACATCTGAGAAAAATGTGTGACAGGATGTCTTTGCCTACACCAATACGGTCAAAGCGGGATTATGGTGATGATATTAAAACATATTTTTCAAATTTGTCTTGGGTCTGAAGCAAAAACCATTCCATTGGAAGTAGAGCACCAGCCGTGTCTTCTCTGGTATTCGATGCCATACGGGGATTTCGTGTGTTCTAACTTTATATCTGGCGATATCCTCTGTGTTGTAAGTTTGTCGAATGTAAGATCTTCTGACGAAATAATTTTCAAACGTCTGCCAGAATAATTTGTTGAAAATGTGATTTTTCTAGATAATTTGACAAAATAACTCATTTTCAACACAAATTTCAAGACTGTCTGTTAGAATCTATTGTGTGAAATTGTAATTTTTCTGGTATATTAGACAAAATAGCTTATTTTTAAAACAATATTTTCAACACAAAGTTCAAGGTTGTCCGTCAGAATTTATTGTTTGAAAGTGTGATTTTTCTGGATTATCAAACGAAATGACTTATTTAACGTAAAGTTCACGATTGTCCGTCAGAGTCTATTGTTTGAAAGTTTGATTTTTATTTAGAATTTAAACACTTTGTTTTCTGTAACTTTTATACAACCTGGTGAGCTTATTGCTTGGTGAAAATATCCTCCAGCCAACTAGGTCATATATATTCAAGAAGCTTTAAGTGAAAACCAAAACGGAACTATAATTGAAAAAAACTGGATTGGAAAACGCCACGGCTTTTTTACCAAAAAGACTACGAAGGTAGTCAATATTGTTCAGCATAATATTACTAAATATTTAACATAATATATTTTATCATTATTTCACATTCGTCGTATAAAATAAACATTCGTTGTATACAATCTGGGGGATTTATGGTTATTTGACAGTATTTTCCAAATAACCTGAAAGATATTAAAGAGGTTAATGTGAAAACTTGCAATAAAAAAAATAATTATGTAACCACAGTAATCAAACCTGTAAACTCCAAGTAGAAAGACAGGCGCTTGACAAGACCGCCAAAGTTATCCTATAGAATTTTTTTTATTTCAGTATTCATAAAAATATTTGATTTGTATATATTTTTCCAAAGATGAAACCTAGGGATTCAAAGTACGGTAAAATTTGTGGAAAAGTTATTTTCCTTTAGTCTTTATCTTTTTGGAAGACAAGTAAAGCAGAATTTATGGTAACAGCTGAAATATTTCGACAACTCCTGAAAGTTTAGTGCAAAGGGTTTAGTAACCTCGTGATAAGTTAGTGTCCAAAAAATACACAGTGCTGTAACCAAAGATCTCGTTTGTGAGGCAACACAGAGTGGCTAAGACAGCTTTATAGGGTTTGTATGCGGTGGGGAAACAGGAATATTCTTACTAGGGTAAGTGTTTTGTGTAAGGGAAGGTTTTGAGAGCTTGTAATTTCTTTTAACTAGTTTCTCTAGTTTTTTTTATTTATTCTAAGGGTGCTTTTGTTACATATATTTATCAAAAAGTGTGAAATTATGAAGTGATTTAAAAAATAAGTATGAAGTAAAGATAAGAAAAATAAAATATAAATTAACAAATTTATAATGCAAGAATGACGAGTCAAAGTAAATGGTGATTGAAAAAATTTACTTAAATTAAGTGAATAAAATTTTGTAAAAAGGATAGGTAACGACTTGGAGAAAGGAGAGGAGCTGTGTACATTTTGAGGGAGTAGAAATATGTAGGTTGGGAAAGAAACGTTTTACGCTGTATGCCAAAACTATAAACAATATACTTATTTATATATTCTAACAATGAACTAACTTCATTTCAATTTCTTATGTCATTTTTATTTTTGATAATCTAAATATTTCATTTCTTAGAAATAGTAAACACCCAAATACAGGGAGAAATTTATTCTGGGATGGGTGTTGAAGCGGTGTAAGCTAATATGCGCCACCATTTCTCTGTCAAAAGATAAACACGGAGAAATTGTTTAATATATCCTCATGGCATTGTTATTCTACCAATAAAATTCAATTTCCCCGACACGTGTTTCAGCCTGCTATCCTCAAACTCTCTTCAAACGGACTGATCTTAGTTGGCTACTTGGCTTAAGATATATTTTATTACAAATAACAGGTGTTAGGTGGTGTTTGGACTTAAACGGATTAAAACTTAGATTAATATGAACTTCTATCAGTTCTCTTTTCGGTGTTGTATTTATTCGTATGACGGACCAACTTTACTAAAATACTTTTTAACTTAAAAATTAAAAGGAACGACTTTATATATAAAAAACAAGCAAAATTGACCTTCCTTTATCACTCGTACAGTGTGTATAATATTTATCCAATGCAGACACTGTTGAGTATGACATTATTATTAAAAACATTATATCACATAAAGACTCATAATAGACTTGAAATGTTGTCATTCAAAACACATATCGAGAGATAAAAATAATGTGATTCACTGGAAACATGATGAGCTAAACGTGACAGAGGGGTTGCATCATGGAAATTACATAAACCCCCAAGGGAGGGTAGTGTAATTGTGTGAATACCAAATAGGAGTCTCGATTACATGTCGCTGCATTATTATGACATGTGTCACTATGTTCATTTTGATTATCAAATGAATTTTTTGTTCAAATAATGAGATTCTCTTGCTTGTGTGCTTGTTATAACTTTGTTAATCACACAGAAACGGTAATAACACAGAAACATGTTTTATATGATACGGAAACAGTTTATTTTATAAATTGAAAATTGTTCCTATTTCTGCAAATTGACACAGTCCATTATTTCGTATAGTTTACTTCAACTAACAGGAACTTGTGCTTCAAATATATAAAATAAGGTGATTGGAAGACAGCATTGTATTTGAGCCCATTAATCAAACTCTCGGGGTTTTAGACACTTAGTCACTGAAGTAGGCACGGTTCAATATCGCACGTGCTGTCAATACTTTCGCACGTGAAGAGGCCACAACACGTGTTTACGTCTAGCGCGTGTTAATACTGTTACCAAACATTTTTTTAGTCAGACCAAGGAAGTTCAGAGGCTTAAGAACCATGTCAGCTTGTTTTTCGAAGAAGTGTGCTGGCGAGTTAGAAACGTTTTATTATAACATTAGGATAAAAATATATAAAGTCAATAAAAACATATTCTAGTACTTTTACGCCGTCCTTAACTGTCCATGCAGTGAGACTCTGGAATCAGTTACAAACCAATATAAGACTCGCTCCGTCCTTGGCATGCTTTAAGAAGGAACTGAAAAACTCCTAATTTATAGTCAGTAAAATAACGTGTTTCATTCCTGATTTGTATTTTCCTTTCCCCTCCACCATCCCTTTCTTTTCCTTTGATTGATGATATCTCACTTTATATGAGTTCGGGTGATTGTCCGTCTTTGTGCGATTTATGCGACCACGTAACTCATTTGAATGATTTATGCGACCACGTAACTTGCTTAATTTAAAATCTCTCCTGCCTTAAAGATTCTCAATCACTTTCATTTTTTTTCCCCGCCCCATTCACCATTGTATCACATCTCTCCCCACTTCTCTTCCCCTGCCTCATCTCTCTTATATTATATTATTTACACTTGTACAGAATATATTTTAACAATTAAGTTAATCTTCTCCTGACGATGAAGACGGTGGTCTTCGAAACCTGTGGTGAACACATAAACCTGTGGTGAACACAAAAATTTAAAATAAGTTTTTTATTTACTTATTTTTCTTTTTGTGCTTCATTAAATTTTGTCTGGTTGGTTGGAAGAGATTGGCGCTGGCAATAAGCTCGCCAGATTATATTTGCAATAAAAATGTTAAATAAATATTATAAATGTTGAAACGAGTTCAGGAAATTTTCATACGGTGCTGAAGCAAATTCAAAATGATTTCTCATTTTGTTGAAGCAAATTCAGTGTTTTGCTATATTTTTAAGCCAATTTATAATGTTTTCCTATGTTTTTTTATCGAATTCCGAATGTTTTCTTTTGTTGCTTAAGCTAATACAGAATGGTATACCATTTGAAGAAAATCCAGAATGTATTCCCATTTGTTGAAGCGAATTCAGAATATTTCTCCCTGGTGCTAAAGCGAATTTAAAATGTTTCTCCATGTTATTGAAGTGAATTCAAAGTATTTTCTTTGTATTTTTCTGTGAATTTAAAATGTCGAAATGAATCCTGGGTGTATACCAAGTTGTCTAAAGTATTATTTCATACTGTTGAAGGGAAAACACTATTTTTTCAACACTGTTACATTGTTTATTTCAAGTCCTTATATTTAGGAGTGGTAAAGCACTTTTAACAGGCATAACATAATATAATATAATATAACATAACATATTCAGTTACAAACCAATATGAGACTCGCTCCGTCCTTTGCATGCTTAAAGAAGCGACTGAAAACCCTCTTAATTTCTAGTCAGTAAAATAACGTGTTTCATTCCTGATTTTTCTTTTCCTTTCCTCTCCACCATCCCTTCCTTTCCTTTTGATAAATGATATCTCACTTTATATGAAAAATAATGTTCGGGTGATTGTCCGTCTTTGTGGGGTTCGTGGGCATGTGCTCACGTATATATTTATGGATTTCGTGGGGATGGATAGTCATTTGAATGATTTATGCGACTACGTAACTTGCTTCATTTACTTTTGTCTGGTTGGTTGGAAGAGGTTGCCGTCTGGCAATAAGCTTGCCAGACTGTATTTGCAATAAAAGTGTTAAATAAATAAAAATATATTAAACAAATAATAATTCTTCAATCCCTACTGTAGAATATTTGATTATTTTAGCAGCATTGCTTTACTAAAAATAATATACAAGTAATGCAGCAGTAATATTGATATGAGGCCACTTTTATCCAATAAATCACACATATCTTAAAAGGACTGTTGTAAAAAACAGACCAAAATATTTTTAATCCCATCGAAAATCAAACGTCATGCACCCAGTTAAAAAAATGTGTGTCTTTTCAATGATAACACAGAATTCGTCCCTCAACGGTCTTAAAGATTATCAAACTTCTCCCTGGCTCCATCCTAACTCACTGTCTGCGAAGACTGTTGGGGTCAGCTCTCCTCGTCCTCAGGTTGTATGCTCTTCTGTCCCGGACTACGTCCCCCAGGCCGTGCCTCTGCATCAGGTTATCTTTTTGCATCACCCATGAATTCTTTTGTCTTCCTCTGGTTATTATTCGAGGAAGATCCATGGAGATTGCCTGATTCACAATGTGATCGCCAGGTTCACAATGTGATCGGGTGCTCTGCGTCCAACGTGCCCATACCATCTCAATCGTCTCTCCTCCATCTTGCTGTTGATGTCTGTAACACCTAGGCTTCCACGAATGCGTGAGCTTTTTATTTTGTATCTTAGGGACACACCAGCTGACCATCTTAGCATGCGCATTTCAGCAGTTTCTAGTTACTTAAAGTAAGAGTTATACATTGTCCAGCATTCGGAGCCATAGAGGAGTGCGGGTCTGACAATCGTTTGGTACACTTTTCCTTTTAACTTTACTGGCATTTTCGGATCACATAGAACTCCCGTCATTGATCTAAACTTCATCCATCCCACACTTATTATATGTGTTACATCTGCTGCACATCCTCCATCGCTATGGATGAGTGACCCAAGATACTTAACCCTTTCCGGTCCACAAAAAAAAAAAATGTTCCATCAGGTCCACAAAAGATTTACAGAATTACAGGGTAAAACAATACATTACATTGTTTTTAATAAAACTATATTTATGTTCACAAGGTTGTTTTTAATAAAACTATATTTATGTTCACCAGAAAATTTTTGGAAGAGATTTCTACATGGCAATAAACTCGCACGGTTAAAAAAAATTAAAAAAAAAAAAAAAAATTAAAAAAAAAAAAAAAATGTCGAATGACATTCGATATAGGACTCACTGGAATAAAATCGATGTCGAATGACATTCGACATAGGACCGGAAAGGGTTAAAGATTATCAAACTGTTAGCTCATATTAATAAGTAGTGACTTTACATTGTATTATTGTTAGCTGCTTGTTTGCCATGCAGGCGTCTCAAGTTTACCTGAATTAATTCCTGTTGTATCTATCTTCTGACACGACCAAATAAAAGATACATACTCGTACATATATGCAAATGGGATACATGGGAAGTGCCTTATCTAATGGCCATAACCACCATCTTCTTATTCTTACATTAAACTTGTGTATTTTGTTTAGTAATATTTATAATATCTCAATTACAGTGGATTCGAATCCCGAATTAGGGCGGTCTTGAAAGAGTATGCAAAATAACTCTAAAACCATTAATACATTTAATTTTATTCATTTATTAATTACACATGACAAGAAATATACATAATTTGCGAAAAAAACAACAGGTAATTTTATTTGGACATACAATTTTAATGGATCTGGGTTTGTTGCCTTTCATTTGTCGTGTCTCCAGTAAACAAGGCTTTTGCCTGTATCTCACTGAGGATATTTAGCATGAAAAAATAAATCGATATTTCTTTCTGATTTTCGATTACACAAAAACAAAACCCCGTTGCACATTCTCATCAACCTGACAAACAGTGACACTCAATTACAAGTGGAAACATCATGCGAAATCAAACTCCTCATTCATTATCACTCCAGAAAGACCAAAAATGTTCATCCCATAATATACCGCACACAATCAAAAAACAAAACAAAAATATACAGAAATTCAAATATAAAATAACAAAAAGAAACCCACAGTCAAGAGCCCACACAAATATTTTCCACGCGTCATTCATACTGAAAGCCAAAATACTTGAACTCCTGTCGCGATAACAACCACGCTCCGATCGACTGTCTTAATGGTTTTCCTCCCTTTACCTTTATTGAAAATGCAATTTTATCTCCACTATTATTATTGAAGGCTAAAATTTCTAGTTCAAAATGCAAACATCTTTCATAAATAAAAAAGTGGCCAAAATGGCATGCGATTTTTCATTAACACTTTCTCCAAGAATTTAAAAGATTCCCTTACAGTGTGATATAACTCGTATAAAAAAATGGCTTTAGCCATAATATGATGAAAGAGCTAGCCCGGAAGAGGGAGAGAAAGTTTTACCCCTGCTGATGTTATACCAGAGTGGGGAAAAGCTAGCGGTGGCACTGAAGGGTACTGACAGAGACAAAATTAAAATTTCTAGATAGTCCAGAAAAAAACAGTCTACAATCGAAGAAATCCACATTGTTGCAAAATTTAGATGTCCTTAGTCTCGGTACCAAAGTTTTAGTATTCTAAACTTTTGTATATGCATAAAATTTATTCATATACAATCGACATTTTTATTACATTTTTGTTACATCTTCTTCTTCCCAGTATCGTGGCAGGTTCCCCCAACGTTGACTTTCACCTGAGAAAAATCATATTTGTCCCCGGCAGCCCGAAAAAGATCCCCAACGCTCCTCATATCAGTCCAATCACGTATATTGCGGAGTCAGGAGTTTGCCTCCTGTCAACACCTCTTCGACCCTCTATTTTGCCTTGGATGATCAGGTGCAGCAGTTTGTACTTTGCTCCTCTTAATACATGACCCAATACATGATCCTCTAAATACATGATCCTCTAATGACATGACTCTTTGCAGCAGTGTATCTCAATTTTAAATTATTCTAAGTAGTATTACAAATGTTACAAATTATAGAATTAACGACCAGTTTTTGGAGACATGGAAAATCGTGACAATACCGAATTAATCACTTTTTTGCTGTTAAAAGTCCATCTAATTCTTCTTTTCAGTGTCATATTAGGTCCCTCCAGCGTTGAATATCACTTAAGAGTAGATATCTTTGTCCCCGGCAGCCCGAAAAAGATATGTCAGTCTAATCACGTATATTGCGGAGCCAGGAGATTTGCCTCCTGCCAACACCTCTTCGGCCTTCTATTTTGCCTTGGATGATCAGGTGCAGTAAATTATATTTTGCTCCTCTAAGTATATAACCCAAGTAGGACACCTTTAAGATTTTAATATAAGTCAGCAATTCTCTATCAACTTTGGTTCTTTGAAGAATCCTTGTGTTGCTGACCATATCCGTCCAGAGTATCCGTAGCATTCTCCGGTGCATCCAAATTTCGAATGATTCTAGTCGGTTTATACTACCAACTTTGAGGGTGCATGATTCCACTGCATGCAATAACACTGACCAAATGTAGCATTTGACTAGCCGTTGTCGAAGTTTTAAGTTTAGATAAAATAAATTGTTACATACAGAACACTTATATTAAAAAATGATCTGAAGTGTTATTGAAACAAAGAAACTAAAAACATCGAGAAGGAAACTCACCGTAATCCTCGTTTTTAACTTTTCTGCAAAGCGAAAACATCTTCTTGTGTCCTCAAAACCACCTGAAAAAAACATATTTTGAATACATTTAACTGAAACTTCAAAGTAATTATTCTTTCATTTAATGTAAAAACAATTAAATATATAACTGAAGGAGACAAATGATCTGAAGGAAAGGTAAGACGTTTGAAAAATAAAGGGGAGTATATGACATAATGTGTGAATGTGGATGAAACGAAAAACCATGTGATTTGATAAAGAAGCATATAAACTACGTTTTCTTTGCTTACATCCAAAGGGACAAAGCGTGATGATATATGTATTTATTTACCACTTAAATTATTATTTTTTAAGATGATGATGATACACAATCCTTCGTTATTGAGTCATTTCGTGGATAGGAAATGTCTGTGCGTGTATTGGTTTATTGTTTTCAGGATATTGCACTTTAGTTAGCATATATTCATAAAAGATCAAAACCAAATTTCAATCGGCAAAAAGACGATCGGCAGGTTTAATTTGCTGCAGCCTTTTGTCAGGCAGAATTCTACAAAGCCTTATGTTAGCGTTAATGTTTATGTTCTACTGCTATTTTATAATGTAGTATAGCACTACTTTTGCGTTTATGTTTATTTTTATTTATTTTTTTATTAAACAAAGTAAAATATTGTAGAAACATTTGTCAAGGCTTTACCTATATACACATTTATTACTTAACATATCTTAATTATATATTATAATTTATAAACTTATTTAATCTTACTTTCCTACATGTAATTTTATTTTATTTTTTACAATCTTAATATATGGTTTCTTAGAAATAATTAACACCTTCATACTACTTATAACTAGATAACAATTCTAACACTAATTATTAAGCAAGAACATGTCCATTCGTTCAGGCTACTTGTATTCCATCACATTCACCCAGACCTTAGTCCTCCCAGCTAATACTGTATGTAGACTAGTCAGGCAACAGATAATGCTTCGGGAGCCTGTGCTTATAACGGAAGGGCAGGTCGGATTTACTCTCGCGTTAATGTTTATGTCATAGTGCTCCTTTTGTTTGTCTGATAATTATATTTCTACTGAAAAGTGACAATACCTTTGCGATTGAAGACATTTCTTTTTCGTAATGTGTCATTTTAATTTTGGTAAATCTCAGTCATATTCCAGTTTTAATTCAGCCTTGCTCTATTTTTGAGTATCCGCAAAATTTCATGATTGTGTTTTAGCTTTAAAATAGATAAATTCATTTGTATCCTGTATAAAATGTAATTTAACTTTGCTGAGTCCTTAAAAGTCCGGAATAAACAGCAATATCGCGCGATGCGTCACTTACCATAAATTCAAAACTAACACAGACCTTCCCGCCTAAAACATGAAGATTAATTCGATGAAGCGCTTTATCCGACGAAAGTAAAGGCTCATTTTCACTACAAGGAAATTATATTTTTACGAAAATTGTCACAGTGTCTCAGACAATGGTCAATTTTTAATATAATATTTATTTTACTAAAGAAATTTTCAAATTAAATAATGGCTTTCAACAAATGGTAGAAATTTGCGATAAAAGGCTATTGGCTTATATCTCACAGACGTATTATTCTCTGTTTTTTTTAATAAATAATCTGAAAGAATAAAAGTTGTCAAGAATTAAGTTCAGCTTGATATTTTTTTTGTTTTAATTATACAAACGCCTATGATACGATACGCTATCACTTGAGGTTGAATATGATTGTCAAACACCTTGTTAATTAAATATGCCTGTGTATGTATTGATTTATTATATAATTTGTTACCCTTCATTTTTGATAAATAAAACCCTAAATTCTAAAGACAGGAAGATCAAAGTTCCAAGATGACCGGCAAGTGTGATCTATTACACCCTTTTGTTACAAAAAAAACGAATTTCCAGATATAATTATCGTCGTGCTCTAAACAGAATTTGAAGGAATCATGACAAGCAGCATATAAGCTACAGAAAAATATTATTTCAAAGTCTGAGAGGAATACTAATCAGCAAGTGAATTCACCTGGAATTGAAATGGAACTGTCTGCTTGTTCAGCGTAAATGCTAATAGCTACGGTCACTAACAATGGCCGCCAACGATGCAAACATCTTTTATAAAAGAGATATACAAATTTTTAGCTTATTTGAGGAAAAAATAAATGAAAAAATAATAGATAATTACATATTGCACTTGAAAAACGTCAATTATTTCCACATACGCTAGTACATAATGCTAGAAGCACTCTAATATCTTGGTTGAAAAGTTTGCCATTAAAGACAATTAGCCCTGCACGTTGTTTTTTATACACCAAAATAAATACTTAACAAAACTTTCATTATACATTTTAGTTGAGGGTAGTGAAAATCTGCCTTAAAAATTGAAAAATCGTTAAGGCTTACGTTTTTCCCTGTTATTATTTCACTGTAACATCCACTTAACGCCGTCCAAAGAGCTTTTTACCCCCAGGGTGGGAAGGCTCGTGTGGAAAAATTACGAGACAGGACGTGGATGTCGGAATAAAGCGGGCAAGGAGTACTCAATTAACATATCCGTGCGCCACCTTTATTCAGCTTCCTTTTCACGCCGTTTCAGGAATCTGAAAATGATGTATTTCAGTATGTTGCTGAAATCGGGTTACTGAAAATTTACATGGGTGTCCTAAAAAAGTGTTGAATTCCTTTTTTATCAAGTATTACACCCACTATGCTTATCTTTCCTTTTGATTTATTTTCCGTATTTTTTTGCTTCTCTGACTCAGTGAGTAACGAAATTATTATTTTTGTTTTACATTACTCGTTTACTGTGATAATTTTATTGTAACCAGTATTCATTGCTAATAATTTTAGTATTACCCCTAACGTAATCTAGTCGACTAAATACTGGAATATAAGTGGCCTTCGATTTCGTGTTTCGATGATACTTGAGAAAAATAAATATAAAAAAGGGACCAAGTTTGATTATAAAATTTCATCTCACGACAATACTCATGTATGTACTAGCCTTATCTGAGTGTTATTACATCTTGTCGTATAGTATGTTAGTATTGCCAATACGTGTATTGACGAACTACGAGTTCCATGCCTACTTTAGTGGTTCTGAAGCTCGAAAGCTTGAATAATGACACGGAAGACAATATTATATTCCAACCACGCACTTTAGTTTATCAAACACTATTCCGGATGTGTAAGGAGTAATATACGAATAAATGTTCGGGACTTGATAGTAAAATAAACTGTATACCGACTTGAAAACTATTTCAGGTCTCCTGGGTAGTAAAGTAACTATGCTGTGCACTGGATCACTGCAGATAAAAAGTACTTTTTCTAAATTATTACACTTCTTTTAACTATATTTAATTATTACAGTAACTTAAAAAATAAGTGAGAAAAATGAAGCTGTTTTGTATCATCAATCAATTTTTCCATGTCAAACTGTACAACTGTTGTTGATATCCTTACTATAATTTCATTCTTATTGAGTTTTTCAAAGTGCAAATCAATCATTCCAGTTAAATATTACCTGAAGCAGAATCAATATTTAAAGACAAGGGGTTGTCAATGATTGATGCAATGTTTTTATTTTCCCGAAAAAAAACCAATCTTCGTTTAACAAACTTCAGGCTACAAAATACACCTTACGGGACACAGACCACATGTTATAATTTGGGCATGCCTGTTCATAACCAAAACTTTTAATAAATACCATCAAAATCGAACCAAGGCTGGAGGCTCAAAATCAATGACACCAAAACTGAGGGCATCATGTTCTCCCGCAAAATCAAGGAAAGAGTGCCGTCGATACTCTTATTTATCGGTGGTTGCCTGGTTGAGTGGCAGGACGTGGTTAAATACCTCGGCCTGCACCTCGACTGACGTGGAAAACCCATCTGAATACCACCAGACAGAAGTGTCATTAGTTCGATATTTCATCTACGCAGCTTCCTTTCACCCAAAAATCAGCTCCTCCTCTATAAAACCCTTATTCATCCTATCTTGACCTATGATGCACCCGTTTGTAGTGTGAGCCATACGGATCACCTGAAACTCCAGAGAGTGCAGAACAAGGCATTCAAGATTTCTTTTAATACCCATCCCAGAACAAACCTTACCCGACTTCACGCCGAACAGCGAGAAGAAACCCTACAACACCACATCCTCGCTTGGACCGTGAAATTCTATAAAAGTCAACAAAACCACAGCAATTCTTAATCGCTGCCCTGGGGGCTTACGAGAGTAAATCCGACCTACCCTTCCGTTATAAGCAGACTCCCGAAGCATTATTCGTTGCCTGACTCTTCCACCTACAGTACTCGTATTAGCTGGGACGACCAAGGTCTGGGTGAATGTGATGGAAACAAGTAGCCTGAACGAGTGGACTTGTTCTTGCTAAATAATTAGTTGTAAGAATTGTTATCTAGTTATAAGTAGTATGTAGGTGTTAATTATTTCTAAGGAATCATATGTTAAGATTTTAAAAAATAAAATGACATGTAACATAGGAAAATAAGATTAAGTAAGTTCATAAATGATAACATATAATTACGATTAGTTAAGTAATACATTTGTATAATATATAGGTATAGCCTTGATAAATATTTGTACAATATATTACTTTGTTTAATAAAAAAAAGTCAAGAAACAAGTTTTTTGCTAAGAAGGTTATAAAGGCCACCATGGAACGCAATTTTGAAATGTTTTAAAAGTCATCATTTATTTTTGCCAAGATAAATGTTGTCATATTTGACTCTTGACGCGATGATATGTGAAAATCCGAGCTAGATACTTGCTCACGTTTTAGGTTAAGAGAATCAGATAAAGTGAAGTTGATTGACTTGTTTCCCCATGAGTTGGTGCACTTAATCTCCATTTTTGCCTTGAGTGAGTAGATTGACTAGTAATTGAATCCAAGTAGGATCATAGGGGTGGGATCTTAAGGGTGGGATCTTAAGGGTGGGAGCCGATACAGTAATGTAATACAGTTCAGATAAGGACTGACGCCGCAGGAGCAATAAATAAGATTGGATCCTTTTTATATTTATATAACACAATTTTATGGAGATGTGTCTGTTGAACATTTTTGCATATATATTTATTTCTTTTGAAAAAATACGTACATTTTTAAATATTTTACACGATGGGAAAGATAATTTAAATTGCGTTTATTTTAAAATGATTTTACACCTGTGTATGTGCATCTTGTATGTGCTGACTGTTATAATTTATTCATAGAAAAGACAGGAAGATCTTTTGAAAAGAGATTTCGTGAACAGAAATCCGCCTTAACAAATCTTCTAATTTATTCTGAAATGGCTGATCATTGTCACTGTGAAATCCATACATTTTCTATCGATTATGCCAAATTATTACATATGTGTAGTAACGAAAATAAATTGTACATATTAGAGGCCCTAGAAATTTCTAAGTCAGTGCATCGAAGTGAACATCTGGCAAACACATATATACCAAGAATCTCTCAGTTGCTCGCCGAGATCGTCCCATGCCTCCCCCAGCACCCAGTCCCCATCCCGAATGTTTACCGTTAACGGCGTGTATCTCGGTACCAGCTCGAACATAATTCAGTCTTGTTTGTGCTCCCCTGATGATGAGATGAAAGCCTTGAAAACGGTAGGGTTATACCGTTACAAAAAGTGAAATAAACAATGTTTGATAAAACAAATTACAATAATTTTACAACAACTGTGTTTATAATTAGTGTGACTAAAATCTTGTTTGAAAAATAATTTAGTTTATGAACCGTACAAATTTCTCTCTTCTTGACGGAATAAGCAGAATCAAGCGGTGGGTGCCAATTGTATTTCAATTCTCTCCACCTCTCTCTCTTTTCTGTCTTCATCTCTGACTTAATTTTGATATAGTTCTGGAACGTGAGTCCACTTTAGTTACATTCCTTATTTGGAGAGTTCCTCAATTTGTTTTACTTGCAAAATAAGCCCTTCATCGCTTATCTGACCAAACGTCTTGAGCTAAATCATCCAATTCGTTTTAACAATCTATGTGTTGATTATCTAAAACACAAGCCGCTTTTTTATTATATATAAGATATATCAATACTTACAACAAAGGTTTTTATTTATCAAATGTCTATCTCTCCCCTCTGTCATAATATCCCCCTTTTATTTTTTTTAAATTCAACTTACGTATTTCTTTTTAAAATGTCAAAAACGTTTACAAAATATAAATCAATTTTATTTGAAAATGAGTGACGTGCAATGAGGATGTATATTACTATCCCACGAAAAGACACGATGACTTTCATCTATAAAAGACAAAAATGAAAATATAAAAAAAAATTTACTACAAATGTTTCAAAAATTTAAACAAAATGACAAAAAGTGAGAAAAATTCTGAAAGTGTTTTAAGTGAAAATGATTGATCTAAGTATTGTTAAAGAGCAGAATTATCTTAATATAAGTTTTCAGATCTAAAAAGTTAATAAGGTTAAACTCAGTTGAATATGAAACATCATCTTTGAACAAAATAGACTATGAGTTTTTTTTCCTTCTTATCTTGGAAAAATCATAAAAGAGTATTTAGAATTGCAAATGTCATCCGCAGATGAAATTTATTCTTCGTATTACTGAGCAACTCATTTTATTTCCAGATGAACGCCTTTGAAAGCCAGGCGTGTAATGTTTTTCTAATAGCAGTCACTGAGATGACCAGCATTTCATTTTATGCTGATAGTCAAACAAGATCTTGAAATACTTTCTAACGCTATATGTATCTTACTTAATTTATAGCAATAAACTGCAGTGCTTATTGCTATAAATACATCTTTTAAAACCTCAAAGGGAAAACATTAGACGAGAAATTTCATTTTATGGCCAAGATCAAGAATTAAGTGACTCATGATAGTGGGTCATGGATCGGTCCAGAACGTTAATTATACTCAAGAAAATGTAGCATGGTCCCTGTGATGTTTGAAATAACATGTCTCAAAAGGATAAATCGATTTTTTTTTCTCTAAACTGACGTTTAAATCCTAATTTTCATTATACTGACTTTCTAATGTATTGTATGATTTGTATCTATCTTTAAATTGGCCAAGATCCACTATGAATGAATTAATACCTAATTACGAAAATTTTATTTTATGTATAAAAAAATCGAAAACCCAATTATCGTATACCCCATCCAAAGCCAATGCAGACTAACGTGGTGACCTTTGACGAACGTCACCAACTATTATTTGATTATAACAAACTGACATCTTTTTGCTTATTTGTAACAACATGTATTAATTCGTAATTTTTTTTAGTTTTATGTAATGTATTTACCAAAATCACTTGCTATTTATTAGAATCGAGGCTTATATTAAAGTTGATTAAATAATTAAAATAACTGAACGTCGTTACAAGGTTGTACTATATTGGGGCAAATTTGTGAAACGTCTCAGGGACCATGTTACTCGTACATTTTCATAAGTATAATATACTAAAAAAATAAACACACAATAACTCATTGTCTTCCTCGAGTTTTATTTTGGAATAATGAAACTTTTTTTACATTAAAATCGAATAATGTTCCCGATTTAATGATTCCCATCAACCTTTTTTTTTAAATGTATATGAAAATTTACGAATCCATTTGTACAATTGATAACGGATCATAGTATAAATAGGCCAAAACCCATACGATGGTTGTCGTCAAAGAAAGAATACGATAATTGAATTTTGAATACAAGAGAGCGAGAGAGGAATACTTGGATTCTCTCCGAAAGTAATTCGAAATTTGAAAATCGGTGGGTCCGGGATAACTGAACGAATTTTAATTACCTAGCTAACAATTTTTGAACCGGTATAAAAGGAGACGATGTATGTACGAGTATATAAACAAATTCTATATTTATGAATATATATTTTCATAAATGTAGAATTTGTTTTACTTCCGTGAATATTTCACGGGTTGCAACTAGTTAAAATATATTACTGGACTTCGTAAGTTACTCTCAAGTGTTCTCATTACGGTTAAAATTAAAAACGGATTTACTCATTGACATTAAAATTCGTCAAGTTTTTAAAGAATACCTGTTGAAAACCGGATCATAAAAATAGACTATCAATGGTGTAGATGTAAATAATCCAAAAATATATCAATATAACGAATACAAACAAATCGCTAAGCTACAGCTGTGAAACACGACGCATATTGCAAAGAGCACGTGGTCGTATGTGGGACAGAAATATACTAAGAAAAATAATGGCAGATGTATGTTCTCAAAAAAGATATTTAAGGCAAAATCATGCTACAGAGAGATAAACTGATTAGTTCCACCGTTGTTTAACCTGATTATGCAAACAATCCAAAGAAGAAAAAAATATTTATAAAAGTATAGATTATTTTGAATAAAAACTATAAAATGATGTAATTTGAAACAAAAAAAAACATACAGAAATTTTTTTTAACGCAAAAAATAATTTCATTAAATAAAAAACCCTTGTGAAAAAATATGTTTGTAAACTACTGTCCATTTGTGGACGTTGCATTACCAAGACAGGCATCTTCTACCGATTCCGCGTCGACCTTTAATTTTGCCCATTAATATTCACTAGTTGCAACCCGTGAAATATTCACGGAAGTAAAACGAATTCTACATTTATTAAAATTTATATTCATAAATGTAGAATTTGTTTATATATATATCATTTATACATCGTCCCCTTTTACACTGGTTCAAAAATTGTTAGCTAGGTATTTAAAATTCGTTCAGTTATCACGGACCCACCGAAATTTAAATTTCGAATTACTTTCGGAGAGAATCTAAGTATTCCTCTCTCGCTCTCTTGTATTCAAAATTCAATTCTTGTATTCTTTCTTTGACGACAACCATCGTATGGGTTTTGGCCTATTTATTCTATGATTTCATGAAGTGCTACATTTCTCCTCTCAATACATGACTGAGATAGGCAATCATTCGGCATTTTACGGTGTCTTCAAACTCTCGTTCTACACCTATTCGACGCAGTACCTCAGTGTTTAGGATACGATAAACCAAAATAAATACTGAGTATTCTCCGACAAATCTATATTTCGGATGCTTCTAGCTGGTTAGTGCTCCCTGATGATGAGGTTAAAACCTTGAAACCGGTAGAGTTATACCGTTACAAAAAGTGGAATAAACAGTGTTTCATAAAAACAAATAACAATGATTATAGCTTGTTTATCATTCTGGTCTTCAAAGTTTATATTTCAACACCATAAATCATGTGTTGCGGAAGTTTAAGAACTAAGTCAAGATAATAAAAAGCATTTTCCAAAAGCTATACATACTCTTATATACAAATCTATATCTTATGAAGTGAGAATTTCCCACTCATCATTTAAATTTAAAAAAATATTCATATTTAATTTCTTGTAAAAAGTTAACACTTACATATAGTACCCGGCGATTAGTAATATACATCGGACTTAAGAAAGAGGCTGTCGGTTTGTAGAGCGTCATCTCGCGACGGAACACGTTTATGAATGACAGAGACGACGCTCTACAAACCGATAGTCTCTTTCTTAAGCCCGATGTGTATTACTTATTGCCGGGTTTTTTTTTGTACTAGCATGTACTCGTACCTAGATAATAATTCTTACAAAGAATTATTTTAATATTAATTATTTAGCGTGTACATATCCACTTTTTCAAGCTAATTGCATTTCATCACATTCACCCAGACCTTTGTCAACCATGCTGAAACTGTAGGTGGACTAGTCAGACAGGCAGATGATGCTTCGGAAGCCTGTGCTTGTTACGAAAGGTGGTCAGACTTACTCTCGTAAGCCCCAAGGGCAGCAATACGAAGTTTTGTTAAGTGTTCAATTTAAAAAGGTAAATTGTTAAATTAAGTTATTATGAAAGAGTAAAAAAAGCAATTTCGTTAAAATCAAGCAGCAAGTTCAGAGAGCGAGAAAGTATCACATCAGTGAGCTCTCGTTTAGTGACTCCATCTAACGCAGACATAATCAATCATCGATCCCGCGTATCCCTTATCCGGGGGTAAACTGGTCATTTTTTTGTCAGCGTAAAAAGATATTTGAGGCAAAAACTCCAACACCGAAGCACATTGCCTTCAGCCCCTTCTCATATCTTATAGTTTTTCTTCCAAGAAAAACTTGGGTAAAACTTATCTATCAGAAACAATTTTCTTGACTTACAGTCCATCACGATAATCTTTTTTCGTGTAATAGAAAAGTCAACTTATTCCAACTTCGTATTAAGTTAGGTAAAATATAAGGGATGAGGGTGTTAAGAAAGAATGTGAATTGAAAAAAAGATATGCTTACGATAAAGAAAGGACTATTAAGCTGTGTGGAAAGAATGAATGGTGAACGATTAAAAAAAACTGAACAAATGGGTACGAAATGTTTGAGAAGTGTATTATCGACCGGAGTATTTCAAAACAAACACAACTAGTTGATCATAATGACATTTTGGTTACAACATTATGCTATGCAAGCAAAACTTGGATTTGGTAAAAAATATATGAAAAGTAATATAAACCCTTCCTTCCCTGTGATGTGTAACGTAACTAGTACACATTGCTGTTAAAAACTTTTATATCTCTATAAATATAATAAATACTCGATTCAGATTTTAAGGATTCCTCCGTAATAAATGTACGCATTCAATGAAAAAAATAATATTAATAATAATTAGCACTTATCGGCCACATCAGAGATATTTTGTGAAAATGCGGGAATAAATTCACCAATACAATCAAACGTGTGCCAGTGTGTGACGTGGGTATATTAATTCTAAAAAAAACCGCTATGGGTGAGAAAGCGACGCTATTCACGTCGCGCTCTCACTCTTCTTCGGTATATGAAAACGCAAGAAATATGATAGAATCTCATTTCTCTCGCTTCAGTAGCTCTCGGACATCCATTTGAGGTGGTCTCTTTGCCCGTTTTGTGAACGTCGGCCGATGTTTTTTTTTTTCATGTTTTCAGCAATTAAATTTCAATTATTATCACTTTTGACTTCAAATTTTATTAATTTAGGCGATTGGCTATGAATATTCTTATTTTTCCGATTTTAAAACACTCATTTTTACATGTGTATTGAATACACAACACCGGAACGCGCGGATTTTTTTAGCACAGGAATGGAAAGGTTAACGTGGTAAAAATGAGAGCTCTGCGTTAAATGTGCTACAGAATAAGAAAAGAGTACGTGAGGATTGATTAAGATGAAGTAAGCAGCATAAGATTGTTTGGTTCCGTGAAAATAATAAATGATGACATATTTATTAAAATTGTCTATACAAGATGTGTAAGAACACCTGTAAGAAGATGGAAAAATAGCACAACCAAATTAATCCATTTTTTATAGAGCGAACAGTGGATTCTCTTTTATATTAGGAGTATGCGTGCCATGGTGTATGAACGTAGCGTGATAGTGGTGATCTGTTCTGTGTGCCTACCCCAAAAGGGAAATGACGGGAATGATGATGATGGTGGTATCTAGTTTGTATTTTATTCCATACTTTACTCACATATCGTTCATAATATATCATAGAATAAATAGGCCAAAACCCATGCGATGGTTATCGCCGAAGAAAGAATACGAGAATTGAATTTTGAATACAAGAGATCGAGAGAGGAATACTTGGATTCTCTCCGAAAGTAATTCAAAATTTGAATATCGGTGGTTCCGTGATACTGAACGAATTTTAAATACCTAGCTAACAATTGTTGAACCGATGTAAAAGGGGACGATATATAAATTATATTTAAACAAATTTTACATTTATGAATATATATTTTCATAAATGTAGAATTTGTTTTACTTCCGTGAATATTTCACGGGTCGCAACTCGTTACAATATATTCTACAATATTTTTTTTCAGAGGGAAGGGGGAAATTCTCATAATGTCGCGACTTCAAATTAAAAAATTAATATGCAAGATTGCTCTTTGACACGAGGAGAGTAAGGAGTGAGGAGCTTTTGGAGGTCTCTACTCAGGCATGCGAGTAAATGAATAATACGAATGTAGCGTCCAGTCGGTGGACAAGGTTGTGACTTTTGGAGGTCTCTACTCAGATATGCGAGTAAATGAGTAATACGAATGTAGCGTGCAGTTGGTGGACAAGGTTGTGACTTTTGGAGGTCTGTACTCAGGTATGCGAGTAAATGAGTAATACGAATGTAGCGTGCAGTTGGTGGACAAGGTTGTGACTTTTGGAGGTCTCTACTCAGGCATGCGAGTAAATGAGTAATACGAATGTAGCGTGCAGTTGGTGGACAAGGTTGTGACTTTTGGAGGTCTCTACTCAGGCATGCGAGTAAATGAGTGATACGAATGTAGCGTGCAGTTGGTGGACAAGGTTGTGACTTTTGGAGGTCTCTACTCAGGCATGCGAGTAAATGAGTAATACGAATGTAGCGTGCAGTTGGTGGACAAGGTTGTGACTTTTGGAGGTCTCTACTCAGGCATGCGAGTAAATGAGTAATACGAATGTAGCGTGCAGTTGGTAGACAAGGTTGTGACTTTTGGAGGTCTCTACTCAGGCATGCGAGTAAATGAGTAATACGAATGTAGCGTGCAGTTGGTGGACAAGGTTGTGACTTTTGGAGGTCTCTACTCAGGCATGCGAGTAAATGAGTAATACGAATGTAGCGTGCAGTTGGTGGACAAGGTTGTGACTTTTGGAGGTCTCTACTCAGGTATGCGAGTAAATGAGTAATACGAATGTAGCGTGCAGTTGGTGGACAAGGTTGTGACTTTTGGAGGTCTCTACTCAGATATGCGAGTAAATGAGTAATACGAATGTAGCGTGCAGTTGGTGGACAAGGTTGTGACTTTTGGAGGTCTCTACTCAGGCATGCGAGTAAATGAGTAATACGAATGTAGCGTGCAGTTGGTGGACAAGGTTGTGACTTTTGGAGGTCTCTACTCAGATATGCGAGTAAATGAGTAATACGAATGTAGCGTGCAGTTGGTGGACAAGGTTGTGACTTTTGGAGGTCTCTACTCAGGCATGCGAGTAAATGAGTAATACGAATGTAGCGTGCAGTTGGTGGACAAGGTTGTGACTTTTGGAGGTCTCTACTCAGATATGCGAGTAAATGAGTAATACGAATGTAGCGTGCAGTTGGTGGACAAGGTTGTGACTTTTGGAGGTCTCTACTCAGGCATGCGAGTAAATGAGTAATACGAATGTGGCGTGCAGTTGGTGGACAAGGTTGTGACTTTTGGAGGTCTCTACTCAGGCATGCGAGTAAATGAGTAATACGAATGTAGCGTGCAGTTGGTGGACAAGGTTGTGACTTTTGGAGGTCTCTACTCAGGCATGCGAGTAAATGAGTAATACAAATGTAGCGTGCAGTTGGTGGACAAGGTTGTGACTTTTGGAGGTCTCTACTCAGGCATGCGAGTAAATGAGTAATACGAATGTAGCGTGCAGTTGGTGGACAAGGTTGTGACTTTTGGAGGTCTCTACTCAGATATGCGAGTAAATGAGTAATACGAATGTAGCGTGCAGTTGGTGGACAAGGTTGTGACTTTTGGAGGTCTCTACTCAGGCATGCGAGTAAATGAGTAATACGAATGTAGCGTGCAGTTGGTGGACAAGGTTGTGACTTTTGGAGGTCTCTACTCAGGCATGCGAGTAAATGAGTAATACCAATGTAGCGTGCAGTTGGTGGACAAGGTTGTGACTTTTAAGATTATGATGCGGTTGTAATCGTGTGTATGATAATTCAGGATTTCAGTATACATGTTTAGGGGCTGTGTCCTAGTGGGACGAGATGATGAGGATGATTTGTTGATAAATAATAAAACACGTTAGATCGCAATGCGGAAAGAGAGTGGAATTTTATTAGTAACGTAGGTATTTATATATTTTTAGAATGTGCGCGAGAATGCGCTCGCGATATGCCTACGTCTAGTTTCTGTGAATGCAAAACAAATTATTGTTGTATGTAGGTATCATTCAAATACGGAACTAGCGAGACAAGCGTGGTGCGTTCTCTCTCTAGTATGGAATGCGGTCCGCTGGCTATGGGTTGAATGGCCGGCGGATGAACTTTGGACTCGCTTATTTAAAATTGTCGAGGAGTGCGAAGGTCATCTCATCGGTCATTGACCGTATGTATGAACGCCCACAGTATTCGAGTGGGCGACCGCCACACATGTATGTTATGTAAAATTTTGAATGCAGAGTGTAAATTTTACAGCTGACTATTTTAGTATTTAGATAAAATATACGAAATTTGTGGTTTAGGACTGAAGCCATTTCATCACGTAACGATTCTCTGAATCCACAAAATTGAAGTTTTTTGCATTGTGATGTATTTGTACTCTTTGGTTTGCCTTTCTGATGCGATACACTATCCCTTGAGATCGAGTATGATTGTCAAGCATCTTGTGGATGGAATATACCTCTACGTATATTGGTTAATAGTTTGTAAGATGTTACGCTTCAGCAAGCACACACTGTTGACTGATAGCAAGGAAATCAATATTCCAAGACGATTGGCGGGTTAAACCTGTTGTATCCTTTTATTAGATCGAGTTTTATAAAGCGCTATTTTTGTGTTTGTTAAAAGTATTAAAAAATATGGTTTTCAGCATATAAGCTACCGAAAAAAATTTATTCATATATAAAATGATCTATCTATGAGTAAAACTAGTTCGGAATTGAATCCAACAGGAATCGAACCGAAGGAGTCCACTTACTTACAGTTAGACCACGGCTGCTGACGTTAACTTTTTCATTAAAATGATATAAATTGTAAACTTTGTATTATGGATAGTAAAAAAAGTTAATTGATTTGACTAATGATCTTATTCAAAGGGTTTTTGGCTTACTCATTAACAGTCCTTCCTTTTTGCATACAACAATTCCTTTATAATCGCATCTTCGATAGACTTACGCACCATTGATTTCCCGTACCCGAAGGTGTCAATGCTCTTGTTCTCTGACGTATTGAAAACAAATTTGTCTGTACTTTATGGATTCGATAAAATCCGGAGACATCGTCTGTATGAGACAAAATCACCTACACCTCTTTATAAGACTTCAGTTAATTTCAATACATAGAGCTTTACCATCCATATTAGGCTGCTATTCCTATGTTCAACAACTTTCATAGATTTATCAGAGGTTTAACTTTGTGGAACTCTGTAAAAGATTAATTAATGTGAAACGACTTTGTTCTTCCAAAAATTTCTCATTAATGATAAACTACAGAACTTGGAATATCATATCTTGGTATTTGGAGTCATAGAAAACATGTCCAAAGTATGACATATTCTTCATTATGACTATATGGGACCCAAGTGATGAATAACTTATTCGGAGTCTCGTTCCAATGGTAGGACGCCTTACTCCTTCATCGGATAAAGTCTGACTGTTATGATATTTAGGTTGAAATTATTTTTGGTTCTTTTCAGGAATCGGGGAAGGATAGTTTGTGAGAAATGTATTTTTTTTATGAATGATTATGAGAAATAATAAAACGATTAAATACTTATATAAACGTGATGGTATATAAATAATATTACATACGAATATACATAGATTTGTGGATTTGTGTCGTCACACACGGTAATATATTGAATGGGTGTGAGTGAAACTGTGTGCGACGTATGCGTCACCCTTTTATATGTGAATAATATTAGTAATTTGAAGTGTGAATTATTGATATATTTTGATTTGTATGTGCATAGATGCTTGTTATAATTCAATATTTGTTTGTAATATTTGATGTAAATTCTTGTTTTTGTATAAAATAAATATGTTTGTTTGGGTCCGATCGTTGTCGCGACCGCAATGGAATTGAGGACTTGTGAACGAGGCGTCGTGACTAGGTTACGGCCCGGTCGGTTTAAGCAAGCCGCGAGAATGTTGAATTACGCGAGGGTGAGCGCTTGTGATTAAGCGTTCATATAAAGCGTTATTTCCAATTTTTTTAATATATTCTCAGTCCAAACCGAGTTTACTGTGTTTTTAGTTGAGCCCACTACTGACCTGCCTAAGAGGAATCTCTTCACCTCGCTACCTTCTTCTCATCGATCTACGCTTCTGGAATCGTGACTCAATTCTCCGAGCACTGCGCAGCAACAAACGCACCTACGTTACAGTTCATTTTTACCCTGTCCGGTACAATGACATTGATCAACAGCTTTCATTGTTTTGTTACTCTGAATGATAATTGTGTTGCGGAATATATACATCCAAAGAATTCGAAACGTAACCTTATGGATTAACTTTTCAAACACCAAAAACTATTCGAGATATTATAATTATGGTAACTTAAGTGAAATAATTCGGAGGTTTAAGGTTTTTGTGCGCTTATTTATTATTTCGAGCACAATCCTTTATTTTCGTATTAAAGTAATACGTTTTGAATGCCAGATTCCAGTCGAGAGAAAGAGTAATGTTTGAATGTGAGCCAACTTCCAAATCTTATACAACCTCAAGTAGTATTGAAGTAGTGACTGAAGCCTCTTGGTTGCGCAGGTGAAGGAAATAACCCATGTTTGAATAGGTTGTTTTTAAACTCATTCTTCTGGCAGTACTTTCCTACTGTTTTAAATATCTCATCAAATATTTATTGACTTATTCAAAAATGTCCTATTCGTCAACAAACAGTTTTTTTCTAAAAAGGTTTCGGTTTGAACTCTGTGAAACTTCATTTTAGAATGTATACTAATAATTCACTTAATTATTCTACAAATTCTATTCATCCCCACGACATGTGTTTCAACCTCCTATCTCAGAGCTCATTTAAGACGAGATACCTCTAAAGAAGATAGAAAAAATGAGAAACACGTGTCACGGCAATTGATGTAAATAGGGGAATAACAAATGAAAAATAGTTATATATTTTAATTTATTTCTTCCAACTTATTAGGAAAATGGTGTAAACGCCTTTATAAGAATATGTATTTTTTGGCTACCATCATGAATTGAGTCTATAACCCACAAGTTGGGAAACATTATGTTCAAAACTATAGAAATCTTTTAGAAAAAGGATAATATGTTAAAGATAAAATAATAAGAAAAAGACAATTTCTATAGCGCCATTTATGTTAGAAGACAAACTTTTCTCAAGGGCGCTCTGACTCGGGATTCGGACCCACTCATAAATATTGATAAGACCTCCCAAAAAAATGTCTTCAAGTGCTTTCCTAAAACTGCACATGTCACACATATCTCTGACACTAAGAGGCAGACAATTCCACAATACAAGACCAGCATTGGCAAAAAATCGATCATAATACCCCGCCGTATTTGATTGATTTGAAATAACTTACATAATAGGTGTGGTAGAAATTCACCTCAATGTTCCACTTTTCCTCGAAATAACATTCCTCAAACACATATTTAAAAGGTATAATGGAGATATCTCAGTAAGGGACTTGAATACAATGAGACAAAGTTTGAAATTAATCCGTTAGTGACTCTTAAACCAAAGTAGATTTTTTTAACTGGACCAATTTGGCAATAATTATGGCAGACATACGAGTATATCAGCCTGGCAGTTGCAATAAACACAGTCTAAAGTCTAAAAATTTGTGAATCAAGCAAACCATAATAAATAGAGTTACAATAATCCAAATGTGATACAACCGATGAATTTGTGAATCAAGCAAACCATAATAAATAGAGTTACAATAATTCAAATGTGATACAACCGATGAATTTGTGAATCAAGCAAACTTAATAACTAGTTACAATAATCCAAATGTGATACAACCGATGAATTTGTGAATCAAGTTAATCATAATAAGTAGAGTTATAATATATCATCAGTTATTAATTACACAAGTTCCAACATGAACTTGGGAGGTCAAGTCAACTCCATCTTCACAGACTATAGCAAAGCTTTTGATCGGATTGATCACACCATACTACTCCAGAAGCTTTCCGCTGCCGATATCCATGGAAATCTGTATAGGCGGTTAACCTCATACATCGAGAACAGATCACAGGCTGTAGTCCTGAACGGGTTCAGGATGGAATTACGTGCCTTCTGGGGTGCCCCAAGGATCGTTGCTGGCACCACTGCTATTTAACTTATTTATAAATGACATAGCTGCATGTTTCCAACATTCTGAATTCTTGCTGTACGCGGATGATATGAAAATCCTTAAACAGATTCGCGATACAGATGATTGTCATCGGCTGCAGCAGGATCTATGTAGATTCGAAGATTACTGCCGCCTGAACAAATTAGATTTGAATGTTACGAAATGCTATGCTATTTCTTTTACTCGTAAATCTATACCTATTGAATTTAATTACATGCTTAAGGGTCAACCAGTCAAAATAGTAAACGAGATACGAGATCTAGGCGTAATTTACGACTCTAAACTTATATACGACAAGCATATTGATGACATAGCAAATAGGGCCAACAAGTCTCTTGGATTTACAAAAAGATCTTGTTCTCAATTCTCTAGCATTAAAGTGATCAAAAAATTGTACTGTACTTACGTCCGTAGCATACTCCAATATGGCTCACAAATCTGGAACCCCCAGTACGATATATATATTAACAGGCTAAAATCAATCCAACGTAGATTTGTCAAGTATCTTCAATTTAAATGCAAAGAATACGACAACTATTACGAGGCCAGATGCAAGCGACAACACCTCCTACCACTTCGCGAAAGACGGAAATTAGCCGATATTATATTATTAACAAAAATAGCACAATATCACATTGATGCCCCAGAATTACTCTCAAACATAAACCTTAATGTCCCCAGAATCTCCGCAAGACATACTAAATGGCTGAACATCCCCTTTAGTGCGACCAAATGCAGACAAAATTCATTCTTTGTAAGAGCATCTAACTTCGTAAACAACCTGGAAGACTTCCCGGAATTCGATTTATTTAACTCTTCTACGAACTCGATTAGATTGCGCATATGCGGAAACTGGTTTGGTGTGGATCTCTGACTGTCTCATCCCTGACTGTCTCCTGGTTAACAATTTTCAGCATTACTTAAAGCCTACCTACTACCTTCTTACCAATCTCCTAACATAATTAAGTGTACATATTGAAACCATATGCGAAAACTGTTAAATGGTGTTTCGAAACCCATTGATATCAGTAATAATACCGACATAAACACTGTATGTTTTCCTAATAAAATAAAAATAAAAAACAAAATAAAAATAAAAAAATAAAATAAAAATAATAACCCAAATGTGATACAACCAATGAATTTGTGAATCAAGCCAACTTAATAAATAGTTACAATAATCCAAATGTGATACAACCGATGAATTTGTGAATCAAGTTAACCATAATAAGTAGAGTTATAATAACCCAAATGTGATACAACCAATGAATTTGTGAATCAAGCAAACTTAATAAATAGTTACAATAATCCAAATGTGATACAACCAATGAATTTGTGAATCAAGTAAACCATTATAAATAGATTTACGATAATCCAAATGTGATACAACCAATGAATTTGTGAATCAAGTAAACCATTATAAATAGATTTACGATAATCCAAATGTGATACAACCAATGAATTTGTGAATCAAGCAAACTTAATAAATAGTTACAATAATCCAAATGTGATACAACCAATGAATTTGTGAATCAAGTAAACCATTATAAATAGATTTACGATAATCCAAATGTGATACAACCAATGAATTTGTGAATCAAGCAAACTTAATAAATAGTTACAATAATCCAAATGTGATACAACCAATGAATTTGTGAATCAAGTAAACCATTATAAATAGATTTACGATAATCCAAATGTGATACAACCAATGAATTTGTGAATCAAGCAAACTTAATAAATAGTTACAATAATCCAAATGTGATACAACCAATGAATTTGTGAATCAAGTAAACCATTATAAATAGATTTACGATAATCCAAATGTGATACAACCAATGAATGAATAAGAGTTTTAATTTTCCTTGTTGGAAGACAGTGACGTACAAACTTTACCCCTATAAGACTATTGAAACCATGTAACCAATGTGTCTATCAAAGGAGAGCTTACTGTCAAAACAGACACCAAGAAGTTTTATGCTATCTTTTGAAGAAATATGAACACCTTACCTTCATATTACTCAGCACATTAGTTTTAAGTTCATTATTTATTACTAATCACTTCATTCGGTATTCTATCATACACTGTCTCCTCGTGTATTCTTCTCAGTGCACGCATTTCTACCATATTTATTCGGCTAGCTATTTTCAACATTTTCTGATAACCATTCAATCAAATTACACTTTCTTTATACTCGTACACTGTACAAAATCAGCGGGAATTGAACCCGCAACCCTACAATACAATATATGGTAGTAATTTACCAACTTAGCCTCAGAGGTAGTCTTTTATCTTTCTGACGATCGTTTTTTTTTTCGATACCATTAGGTATCGAAGATTAACGTTTTACTAACTATACCACGCAGGGGATCAAAAACTGAAAAATCGTGTAAAACTACAAATGAGGTATCCCCATTAAAAACGTGAGGTCTACGTGGTGAAGCCACCTAGAAAAAAATCGCTTTACTTGAATACAATTTTGATTTATTTATTGATATTCAATTCTAGTCTTGTAGAATGCAGATGCAGTTGCAGTGCAGAAGTATCCTATTTCTGAATATTTTTTCGACTTGGTTCACAGAATTTAAAAAGTAAAATGTTCACGCCAAAGCGTGACGTGAAATATCGTTCCGATATTGGGCCGTTCTATTATCGCTACCGGCCCTGTCGCGCGATTTAGTGGTATTGTCGCGAGTTCTAAAATATGGTATTGTCGCGAGTTGTGACGATTTTGGTGCGACGAACAAAATCGCATCGACGAACACAGTTGGGCACAGACCGTCATCCGGATGACACCGAATACATCAAGAGGGAAAATAGAAAGCAATACTCTTCAACAACGAACCAGTGACAATAAGTTTTCGACCACCGTGACCGACCTCTTCAGCCCGAACGAAGCTCCAGAGTCCTGGAACATCAGCAGAGCTCAGCCCATACATCCGACTCCCGCCTTCAACACCTGTAAGTACGAATTCCCTTTTCATCATCTGATGATGTGGCGTTTGCTCCACCACAAAATATCATCGATGTAAACATGAGACTCAAAACCCTCCGGGCCAATGAGATCACTGATATGAAATCAGTCTTAATGTGAACCCATGGAGAATCAAACACGGGAAGCCCGCTTGAATTCTACGAACTAATGACTACAGATCTAGCCATATTATATAAAGGTTCCATGAAAGATGGCAGCCTTTTTAAATTTTCTATATTCCTTTCGTGACTTAAAATATTGTGTGGTTATATTCTTTTTAAATTTAATTTCAGAAATATATTTTTGTTTCTCAGGTTATGGCAAAAAATATTATCTCATTAAAATGTTATTCTATTATCCTGTTTTTATTCAAGGCTTCTCGCGCGATAAAAAAAAAGAAGAATGCTTTCTTTTATATTAAAATTAAGGATCTCAGAGGACACCCGACACCTTGCTTAGACCGCAAATATAAGACAATAATTTATATTTGTATAAAAAAATCGTGGTAATAAAGCGAAAAAAATTATTCCAACACTGTATTGTTAAGTTTCTAATTTGCATGATCATTTTTAAATAAAATAATCTTTAGTGTCTTTAAAACTTTTGTAAATTGTAGACAAATTAATTGAAAACTTTTCAATCAAATCTTTTGTAATAATTTAAAAAAAATTTAATAAAGGTTGCATTGTATTATTATTTTGTATAACACTTTCGTTGTATACAGTGCAACAAGTACAGATATATGGCCGAGCGGTAACGCACTGGACTTCCGAACGAAGTGTCGTTGGTTCTAGCCCCGCGCTGGGCTACTCCCTTTGAATAACACATACATTATTTCGACCTAGTATTCAGGGTTTAAAGATACCTATGACTTCGGTTATATATAAACTTTAAAATAAAAGGAAACAATATGCCGGTGTGGTCCGATCTCTTCGGCCGACGCACTCTCTTCCATTTTGGGTCCGTTGCATTCACATTTCATTTGCATTGACCCTATCAAATTTAGAGAATAAGGTCAATGGAACGTCTGTTTTTCTTTTTTGATAGTAATTAAAGATAGCTTACGCTTTGGAGGTATGTCAGCCTCTTTTTTTGATAGTGATTAAAGATAGCTTACGCTTTGGAGATATGTCAGCTTCTTTTTTTTATAGTAATTAAAGATAACTTACGCTTTGGAGGTATGTCAGCCTCTTTTTTGAAGCATTTAATTATATTAATTGATTGCTAAGAAATATATTATTTAAAAATTCAATGGAATTGAAAAAGGTATTTTTTACTTATGCGATATACTCGTAGTATACATCGTTCAGCCAGAATAATAGTTTTGCAATAGTGTGAGTAACACTCTCTATATTACACAACTTAAGTAGTGGTATTGGTTTGTAGAACGCAACACGATTGGTTTACGCAGAGCGCACGTTTGCATTGTTGTTAAAATATTCGGTAATTAGAACACCACCATGTCGAAATTAGGAGTGCAATTTTTGTCTAATGTAATGTAATTCAACATTTTTCGAAAGCTTAGATTGTACTTTGTTATAACTTAAAGTTTCATAGAATTAAGTATCAATCCATTCACTATTATTTTAAAACTCTATTATTTGGCATTGCAATTATGATACATTAAAATGTTAAATAATCTTACATTCATTTGATTTTTATGTGCAATCTAATTAAAGCTGACGAACATTTTTACTTTATAATACTTGTACTTATATTTATTTTTAATTTTGAAAAATTTCATTCTTGTTATTTAATGTTTCCTACACATGCCCACACAATTAATATGTGAAATAAACTTACTTTCATTTTATTTTTATGATTATTACAATTTAAGCTGACAGCATTTTTAATTTACAAAACGTGTGTGTTCATTTCAATGTTTGAATATAAAATGTTATTTTTATATTTTTTTGCTTTTTCTTTTCATTAAAAAAATAAAGGGACAAGTTTTTGTAAACGCACTGTTACACACACTATTATAAAATGACTCATCTGGCCAAATGATCTATATTTATTGATCGTTCTATTTTTAAACACCTTTTAGGAGCTACCACTTTAGGGAAGACAGATGACGATGATTTGTTGATAAATAATAAAACACGTTAGATCGCAATGCAGAAAGAGAGTCCAATTTTATTAGTAACGTAGGTATTTATATATTTTTAGAATGTGCGCGAGAATGCGCTCGCGATATGCCTACGTCTCGTTTCTGTGAATGCAAAACGATTAATTGTTGTATGTAGGTATCATTCAAATACGGAACTGGCGAGACAAGCGTGGTGCGTTCTCTCTCTAGTATGGAATGCGGTCCGCTTGGCTATGGGTTGAATGGCCGGTGGGTGAACTTCGGACTAGAATGGCCGGCGTGTGAACTTGGGACTTGTTTATTTAGATTTCGTCAAGGAATGCGAAGGTCATTTCATCGGTCATTGACCGTATGTATGAACGCCCACAGTATTTCGAGTGGGCGACCGCCACAACCTTTTTGTTGTCTATTGTACAAATTTGTGGATTTATTTCCGTATGGGAATCTTTTCCAACAAACCAGAATGTTGACTATTTACAGATCAGAGCCATAGCTCTCCTGGTCTAGTTGATGAGACACGCATCTTCTGACTCGCATAACTCTCCTGGTCTAGTTGATGAGACACACATCTTCTGACTCGCATAACTCTCCTGGTCTAGTTGATGAGACACGCATCTTCTGACTCGCATAACTCTCCTGGTCTAGTTGATGAGACACGCATCTTCTGACTCGCATTTTGCGATTTCAATTCCCCATGGGTTACAGATATTTTTCAATGATTCCATTTCGGTGTTAACTTAAGGCCCCTCTATCCCCTTACTGATTCACCAATCGGTTAAATAGATTGACACGTAGAAATTTACTCGTTATATTTAACTGTATACACCGGAAGTATATAATAAAACAAAATAACATAATTTTAAAGAGGTCTTAAATGTAAACTACACGGGAACCTTTTTTTATTAATTAATTTGGGTACCAAGAGCACTACCTGGAAAAACAAGTACATGAACAACCAAAGTAAAGTGAGGATATACAAGACCTGTGTCCGCGCCATAATGACATATAGCATAGAGTCCAGAGCCGACACTGTCAGAACCAAAAATCTCCTTCGAACAAGGGAAATTAAAGTACTCAGGAGTATCGCTGGCCAAACCCTTCGTGATGGAGTACGAAACACAGAAATCCGAAGGATGTGCGAAGTTGAAGATATTGTCAGATGGGGACGACAGAGATGAAGGTTCTGGAACGAACACGTATCCAGAATGGCAGAACCATGAGCCGTAAGAATGGCCAGGGACAGTATCCCTCAAGCAACCATACCGCTGGCAGACGACGTCATAATAGGGAAACAATGATGCAGGACCATAATAGGCCAACAGACCTAAAATAAGATGAAGAATCTGTGCTGGAAGTAATTTGTCTTACTAACTAAGCCACGCAAGACGCTTATCATGTCTTACAAGTTTAAGTTGAACGCTTGTGGATACAAATTCAAATATTTTAACATAACCCGTATTAATTTAATCATAAATCTATGAACGCCAATTAGAACCAATAATCCTCAAAAGGGTTTCTCATAAAGATCAAAAAAAAGGCAATAAAACCACCTCATTTTTACGGATGGGATGGAACCTGAGAGCTCCACATTCCGGCGATAAATATTCAACTTGTTAAAATGAAACAGGAGAGCTAGCAGCTCTCGTATAACGCAGTAAGTGACATTTTTATCATTAATATTAAGTGTCTTGAAAATCTCTCGCGAAAACGCGCGCTTCTCAAGTTATTCGAAAACATGTTAAAAACAGAACTTGAAAAAAATGAGTAATGTAATTTTTAAGGAACGCTGTCACTTTTTCTTTCTCCTTTGTTTTTTTATTATTTTACTCTTGCGTTAACAATCGATGACAACAAATGAATTCTTTTAGAAATGGAACAATTCTATTAATTTGACAGTTCATTTCATTTGCAAGCTCTTTAGAATTATGTTATGTAAAATATGTGAAAATCTGTGAAAAATAAAGAAAAAACACGCGCGCACTTTTGATATGAGTGGTTCATAGTAACGGTATACGTTGTCAAACTCGTTCGAGGAGTTGTGAGCTGTCCAGCATTACTACAAAGATTAGCGTTAAATGTTCCTAACAATTACACTAGACTGCGCCAGCAAGAACTGTTCTCAATAACATATGCAAGAACGGGTCTTCCAGCCGCTATGCCTATTGGAAGGGCCTTAACTCTTCTGAACGGGACTGCTTCGGATATTGACATATTTCATATCACATTACCAAAAGCAATATTTAATATTCTTCTTAGATTGAGCGCGTTAGAAAGCACTCATCAACTTACTTAAGTGACTGAATATATAGTATGTGTATTATATGTTTGTGTGTATATACTTGTATGTATGCATATACATTATTTTTTATGTTGTTTATAGTTAAGGCATTAACGTTGTGGAGGTTTAAAGACATTGTAATTTATTTTTATCAGACACTGTTTATTCCATTTTTTGTGACGGTATAACCCTACCGGTTTCAAGGCTTTCACCTCATCTTCAAGTGACTCGTCAAGTCTTGTTTGTGCTCCCCTGAAGATGAGGTGAAAGCCTTGAAACCGGTAGGGTTATACCGTCACAAAAAGTGGAATAAACAGTGTTTGATAAAAATACATTACAAAATTATTTTTTATTTTATATATTTTTTATTTTTTTTTTATATAATTTTTCTTCTTTTTTAATATGTCTTGTATTTTTCAAAGTAATTGGGCTAAGCGTGTTTTGAAAAAATTAATAAATAAAATAAATGACACCAGTCTAATATAAGTACTGCTCTCATAACCAACCTGGATCATTCCGTCTGAAGAGAGCCTCAGAATAGGGGAAACACGTTTAGCGGGGATAAGTGTAATTAGTGAAATAACAAAGTAATTTATTTTTTAATAGTCTTACATGGAGTTCCATAAAGATTAAACTGAAATGTTTAAAACAAACTATATTAACGATATAGAGAAGTTTTAAATCGAAAGGGATCATGGAAAGAATGAACTAAGAAATCTTTACGTAAAAATTTAAAGAACAATGGTTGGAATAAACTGAGTAAAGATTCGATTACAAATTTAAATAAGTCAGTCTCAAAATTGATTAACCGAATTGATTTCAAAGGAAAATAAATAATTATTTCTTTAATCTTCGAAAAGACTATAGTTTCACTTTGGATTTACTACCGGTTTCGAAGATAACCGTCTTCATCGTCAGGTGAAGATAAACTTAATAAAGTTTATCAAATGAAGTTTGTCTTCACCTGACGATGAAGACGGTGGTCTTTGAAACTAGTTGTGAACCTAAATTAAACCTGTGGTGAACACAAAAATATAAAATAAGTTTTTTATTTTACTTTTGTTTACTTTTACGTTAATAAATAATGGGTTGTATTAATGTTTTATTAAGAGTCGATACAAATTGAACAATGAAACTTCAACGATCATCCTAGTTAAGTATACTACGAACAACCACGTGAAAAAACTCTGAGATAGTCAGAAACTTTGACATCCTGCAGACATGCAACACAGATGACATAGTCAGATGCAACAGGAGTAAAACCTCGAATGATTAAGCCATGGAATCAGTATTGGATGCCATCGTAATTGTTTAGGCACGGTTTTATTAATGACTTACCCCATTAGATTTATTATCCTTTATCATTTTGATGTCATAATTACCAAAATATAGTTACAGTCTTAATATATATCCAAACATCTAATGGTGACAATGTTCTACAAAATATTATGGTTTTTAATCCATGGTGATTTTTATTCATTGTATGTTGTTTATACATGTTTATTCATTGTATGTAAATAATATATTCATTGTATCTTGGTTTTAAACGCACCTTCAGATATCATTCCTTCTGATTTTTAAGTGGCATTTCTGAGTAACTTTTTCAAACTTCAAAACAAAGCGTCATTGACGTAAAATTTAATGCGGACACAACAACGCTATATAAAGTATTTTTTTATTTATTGATCATGTTTATTTTGAATTCATGAAGTCAAAAAAATTAAAATGAAACACTTGAACTGTTATTTATCCTTTATTCATTTGTGGCATACAACGGCCATGTCAAACTGTAAAACATTATTGTAAAACGAAACAGCTGTCATATAGTAAATAAATAAAGGATATTTAATAGAACTATAAAAAGTGTTAATTTTTTTGCTCTATAAAATTTTCGCTGATGAAAATGTTCAATCTGTCATCAGTAAACCATTTTATTTTCGAGGTTTAAGAGCGATTGCCAATAAAAAAAAATACTTTTAGTCAATTGAATACATATTCGTTTTCTGTCAACGCTGTATGTTCTGGTAGCATGGCCAAATGGGTCAAATTTTGAAAAAAAAAGAAAAGAGTGAAAATCCTTTTTAGTACGAAAGTATGCATTGCGAGGTGTATATATGAGATTGGCAGAAGTGAAAGATGCATGTCATGATAGAATTAAGTGTAAATATGTTATCCCTCCTGACCTCAACATGAACATGGTTTAATGGTGATGATAATACTTTTAAAAGTCTATGCTCTGAAGCAAATTTCAATGGATATATTCATATGCTTATAGAAAAAAAATCTTCAACTTCAAATGAAAAAAGTAGAGTTGGTTGAACAAAAAAAATTTAGAAGTTCAGGGCCATCCACAGCAGTTTATTTCTCATTTAAAATCGCTTAGACCTTGTGTGTGCGAGCATGCCCCGTTAAAAGTGTCGGAAAAAACTGTGTAATTTGTTTTCGCCAAGCTTTAAATATGTAACACAAATCCAATAAACAAGGATATCAGCCCTGATATATCTAGCTGAAATAACCGGTGTAATGTTTTGTCCCATCCTAACTCACTCGTTACAAACCCTTCGCAAGTACAGATTCTCAAATGGTGTGGTTCTACTGTAGTAAGCGTAAGGTTTTAACCGTCCATTTTAACCAGTGAATGTTTACAGATATAATCGTACGACCTAAATCACATTAACGGATGCGAGTTTGAAATATAATATAGAAATTTGTTCAAGTATCAAAACATTGAAATGAGGTTTATGGTCGTGTCATAATGTGGTAAATATGTGTGCAAAATGTCACTGGATCAAAACTCGCGCTGTGGAACTTTTCTCAAATAGCATTTATCCGCCTTTTTTGGAGCTGCGAGAATATTGATGTAATATTAATTATTTCAAAATCTTTGGATATTGTTGATCTATGTGAAGTTAATAAGGCTCGAATTCATAGCCTGATAATATCTTTTTATCTGAAGAAATAAGAATTGAAAGTAAATTTCGTACTCATTTTTTTGCAGTTTCCTTAAATGCGGGATTCGTGTGATTTAATTCTCCCTTTAAAATTTAAAGCTCATGTGCTTTAACTTGGAATATAAATTATGAAATCTTAAGGTAAGAAAATGTTTATAAGTATTTAGGCCGGACAATGAATTCGGACCTAAATGTTCAATATTTAAAAAAGCATATAGAAAATTACTTAAGTTTAAAATTACCCAATGAAATTTTTTTTCACTAAGAGAGTATACTAAAATTATTGTCCAAACTGTTTCGATATTACGATCATCTTCAAAGGACACCAATATAAATATGTCCAGTTTGATGGCCAACCAAGGTAATCAATGCAGGCCCGGTTAAAGAAGCTCGAATGCATATAGTTGGTTTTGGAATACTTTGAAAAAAATAGTCTACAGTGTCGAGGGTCTTGGAGGGATGTAAAATTGAATTATCCCAATCTCGATTATTCCTGTTATTTTAAAAAAGTCTTTGAAAATATTGATATTCAATATATACCACATTTATCTTCAAATAAGGGTGTAAATCCCTCGCAATCCGGTTTACGCTCCAGAATTGGAGTTACTTTTTTTATTGTTAAATCTGTCACGGATTTGAACTTCTTTATGTATTCAAGATATGTTGGTTGGTTGAGATAAATTGCTATTTATCATTAAACAGAGTTGCCATGTAAAATAATGGAAATAAAATATTAAATGAATAATTAACAACGTGACTCACTTTGCGATGTTTGGAGGGATGCGGTTAAACAAATTCCTGTTGTATCCCTTACTTAGTCGGTCCAACGTATCAAAAATATTCCTCTTGTGTGCTGTGCCGCCCATTCCCGTTTCTAGTCACCAAAAACCTTTCCAAACTGTCTTCTTCGCCGTAGGCAATGTGATTTAAGACTTTAAGGCTCTAAACATATTGCGTTCACTCTATTATTTAATTTAATTAATTTAGTACATGCTAATAAAGAAAAAAAATAATGGTATCAGAGTTTTAAGGGTAGCCTTTGATTTATTTGTTTCTTGTTTATTGTTCAACTATGATACTAGTATAACACTTAAATTATATACACCAAGAATAATGATATATCTCTTTTTGACAGCTGGGAGAACCATTCAATAAAGAATCATTTGTACATCAACGGATCACACCCCATCTTTAGGGGTTCACTCGGCTCAGTTTTATAAGTATATGCATTCGAGCTTCTTAAACCGGGCCTGCATTGATTACCTTAGTTGGCCGTCAAACTGGACATATTTACATCGAAATTAGTCTCAGCTGGATACAAACTGAAATCTACGTACTTTATATAGATACTTATACTTCTTCTTCTTCCCAGTGTCATGTCAGGTCCCCCCAACGTTGAATATCACCTGAGAGAAGACATCCTTGTCCCCGGCAGCCCGAAAAAGATCCCCGACGCTCCTTATACCAATCACATATATTGCGGAGTCAGGAGATTTGCCTCGTTGCTATTGCAGAGGCAGGAGATATTTATAACATACATGCATTTATAAATTTAAGAAATAAAAAAGTTGATAAATAACATCGCCTATACATTCATGTTACTTATTCATTTCTCTGAATTCTTCTTTTCCCTTTTCACACTCTTTAGTCTTGCAAGAACTACTATAAAAAATAAGGTAATTGACTTTTAGTTAAAATTTATATTTATCATTATTATACGATTATTATTTCTTAAACAAATAAATAAGAGAAATAAAAAATATAGACAGTTTTAATTGTTTCCAAAATTCTCTTTAGCGTATTTAGCAACACGGCTAGTAAGAAACGTAAAAGGATTTTTAGAACTGATTTACTCAAACACTGTTTCCCCCACTTAAGATAATGGTATAACCCTACCGGTTTCAAGATTTTTACCTCATCGTCAGGGGAATTCAAACTATACTAAATTATCCCCCGGTTGGCACTGACAGACAAGAATCATCTTACTGTAAAAAAAGTCAAACTAAGGTGCAAGTTGAAAAACAGTATGTTAATCTTCTTTAGTTTCAATCATGGGATTAGTTAGCAGCAAAGCCTTGCATCTCCTCCACTCCACTCGGTCCTCAGCAATCCTCTTGAGCTCTGTATAGGAGGTGCAGTCCATATCGTGGAATATTTCCTCCAGATACTCTCGGCAAGGACGCCCTCTACCAACCGATCCCTCAATCATTGTACAGGAGATTTTCATGTCGCAGCATATGGACCCATCCATTCTGCACACCTTTCCGATATGGTGTTTGACAGGTGTCTGGTTTATTCGATCCTGCTGAGAACCTCGTCATTTGTAATGTAGTCTCTCCAGAAAATCCTTAGGATTCGTCTATAGGTCCACATCTCGAAGGCCTCCAATCTTTTTCGATCTCTTTCGCCTATGCACCATGTCTCGCAACCATACATCAAAATACTCCACACATATGTTTTAACCAATTGCTTGCGGAACTTTAGATCCATGTTGTTGGATTTGAAAATCTTTGATTTCTTATTAAATGCGAGTTTTGCTCGGTGGATGCGACTTCCAATCTCTCTTTTTGTACGGCCATCCCATGTGATTTTGCTTCCAAGATAGACAAACTCTTTTGCGTTCTTAAGTGCAGCTCCTGATATTAGTATGTTCATTTGGTGTTCGTCTCCGCCCACGGCTATCACTTTTGTTTTGTCCTTGTTTATCTTCATGTTGAACTTGTTAATATATTATTTAAATATCTTAAAACCTCCATAGTCTTGACTTTAAATAGTATGTACATGGGGAAAATTTTTGCTCAATTTATTACATTAAAGAGGTTGAGAGCCTCTGAATTTATTATATTCTAGTGAAAGCAACGAAAACTGTCCATAAATATTGCCAGCAACCTGTTTAAAGCATAAAAGCTCCCTACACTGGGGGTTGGGGCTAAATTCAGATTCGCACAAAGCAAAGGTTCGAAATAACTCGCTAGGAAAAACTTCATTAACATTTACAATACCGCGTCGATTTATACACAGGTATTCAAATCCATTTAAAAAGCACTCTAGTCATTATTGAGAAGTTAAAAACAGACTTTAGTAACATTTTTTACGTACCAATATACCATCACGACATTATGCTGACGAAGTAGGTAAAAAAGACACAGCGTCAAACTTTCTAAGGACGATATACTTCCTTCGCCTCCTCCACACCCATACAACTTCTCAAACAGCACTTACTGCCTATGTTACTCCTAACGTTTCCTTTTTCACAGTTCCATTCATAACGTTATATCATATATTTCTCGGTCGTCCTCGACGTCTCATGCTTGCATTAAAACTTTTTCAGACAGTTTTTTGTCACATATCTGTTAAATATCTACAAACCATCTAAATATATTATTATACAGATCAGTTTTAAGCTCTGAATTATTCTATTATTATTATTATTATTATTATTACACATGACAAGAAATATACATAATTTGTGAAAAAACAACAGGTAATTTAATTTGGATATACAATTTTAATGGATCTGGGTTTGTTGCCTTTCATTTGTCAAATCCCCAGTAAACTAGGCTTTTGCCCGTATCTCACTGAGGATAATATAAAATCGCATTTCGTTTTCTGTCAAACATCAATGTACCTCCACGTTTTCTATCACACTCCACGTATTCTTCCTACGTTCACGCATTTCTATTGCATTTACTCAGTTCTTTTTGGTCCTTTCAAGTCCATATTTCATCTCCGTACATGTATGTTGGCACTAATACGCGTATAAACAGGTTTTGATATGTTTTGTACCATTGACATAGTTTCCTATTGCAACTCACCGATCAATATATCTATACACCTTTCCGCCAGACGTCTCGTAACACTTTCCAAACAGCGTTTACTCCAAGTTAATTAAAACTGACATTCTTACAACAAAATTATACAACACTACCTTAATTTTCTTCCTCGCTTGTTTAAAGATGTTTTAATTTATCCTTACTTTTCAGGTAACGTTTTTTATTTGCAATATTTTTACATCTCGATTACACTGTCAATCAACTTTAGCTATTGTTTTTTTTTTCAGTATCTTAGTAGGTTAGATGATATCGTTATAATCTCATGAAACCCGAATGATCTTCAGCACCAACTGCAGGAATTTCCAGAGATCAATAAAGATGTTGGTTCAAAAAATATATGTCAAAAACAAAATATATGATGAACAACTTTGCAACCCCAAAACCAATATTTGTAGATGGAAAGCTGCTGGAACATGTCCAGGAATATATGTGTTTGGGCCAACTTATTTCCTTTGTAGGTTGGCATATCGGAGGAAATAGCATGAAGTACAAAACTAACATGAAACTCATTTGGACGTTTAAACAATATCTTCAAAAGTAATCTCCCGATATCTATGAAGCGAAAGGTTTACAACTAGTGTGTTCTCTTAGTAGTTACGTATGGCTGTGAAATATGGACGGTCACAACAAAGAACACACAAAAGCTTCAGACCACACAAAGGAGCATGGAGAGATGCAAGTTGGGATATACTAAAAGTTACCATAAATGAAACACCTGGATTCGCAACAATACAAAGGTAAAATACGTAATAAAGGTGTGAAAGAAAATGAAGTGGCAATGAGCAGAGCACGAAGTCAGAATGTCAGATTCCCGATGGACATCCGAAATAATCCAATGGTACTTAAGAGGCATAAAAAGACCCAGAAGAAGATCGAAGGTATGCTGGATAGATTAAATCAGGAAGCATGGCAGCATCACATGTCACCAACGAGCAAAAAACTTAACTATTTGGAGTCAACTTGGGGAGACCTTCATCCAGCAGTGGATCGACCCTGGTTGACAATGATGATGATGAATGATATTATACGTCACTAAAAACTTATATTAATTCTTATTAGTGATTTCTCTTTAATTTTATTGCTATATTTTTTTTTATCCACTTTGCACGGATTTCTCTTGTTACACAAAGAGGGTCTGCTTCTAGCGTTAGCTCATTTGTTGGAATAATATCAGCCAGGATTCTTCTCATACTGCTAGACGGTACCGAGAATATATCAACAGTGTCATTCAGTTGGTTCGATATCTCTATACCACGCGTGACTGAGTGTTTAGCCACGAAATTCGTCGTGTAAGTTTGTATGTAGAACAGAGGGTGATTCCTTGCACGGCTATATTTATTGGGTACATATAAACTTAGTGCTTCTTGAATCGCGGAACAGTTAAAGGAACCTTGGAAAACCTTTATTAAGAATATGACAATGGAGTCTTGCCTTCTTGTATCGAGGCTTCTATAGTTACACACCGTGAGAAGTTCGGCATGGTGAGCATATTTAGGGTAATCGCCCTTTGTTTTGTACCATAGATATCTGAGGATTTTTTTTGTATTTGTTCTATATTGTTTTTATATTTGAGCTGATGAGGAGCCCAAACCGTAGATGCATATTCTAATTTGGTTCTAATTAGATAATTATATAAGTTTCGGAGGATATCGGCGCTGTTAAATTCTCTTGATATTCTCATTATAAAACCGAGTAGTTTGTAACAGTCCGATATCAAACGTGAGACATGGTTAACGAACGTGAGTCCGACATCAAAGGTTACGCCCAAATCTTTGAATTCAGAAACTCTGTTTAATGTTATTCCCTGTATAGTATACTGATGGTGGATTGGGGAAAACGATCGACTATAAGATACACAGACACATTTATTAATGTTGAACAGAAGATGATTTTGCTCACTCCAGGAGACTAGGGAGTCTAGGTCCTGTTGTAACTGTGCACAGTCGGGAGGTATAATCATATTTTTACCATGTTTTTATGTAATTTTTCAATTTATACCATTCATTTTTAATGTTCAGCGTTTTTTAATACATTATCATAAGCTGAAACTTGATTTTTTTAAATAATATCTAACGGATTGTTAATATTTATTTTTATTTTTTTTGTAAAATATCTTGTCTTGTTTAGTATTAGTATCGTTTATCTTTGTTTTAATTGTATGTACCTTTAAGACTGATTACTTTTATAAATATCTCTTAAAAGCTTCTTCGGCCTATATTTACTAAAAAAAATATTTAATAAGCAAAGAAAAATTCTAAAATGTTATCACTCCGAATAACTTGGATTTGTTTTTCTCAGACAAATAAACAATTTTTTTCAACTTTATATGGAGGAAATTCATATTTTTTTAAATAATAAGACTCCTTAGAATTGTAATATAAAAAGAACTAAAATATTTTTAATCAAAACCATGGATTTTCAAAATATTAACCCCAAATTAACAATTATTATTAAAAAAAGACAATTTATAACTGTTTAACACTTGCCTTACTGTGCTAAAAAAATCCTCCAGCCACGGTGCTGGATGCTAAGCGTCCAGTGAAAAATGTTTACTTTAAATTAAAATTATGCAGAATCTGCTAGGTTATTTTTTGTAATTAGCTATAAAAATAATTTTATCATGTATTAAAACGTCGAATAATCAAATAAAGTATAAGTCTTGGCCACTCGCTATCCATCACAGGGTGGTAAGTGTTAAAAACTCTCCTCAAGAGCTCTCTTTCACGGGATTCGTAACTCATTATCGTTGACAGATTAAAAATATTTCAAAAAATATAATAAGCGAAGTGTAAGGACATGAAAGGGGTGGAGGCTATTCGGTTCGTTAAGAAAAAAAATATTTCGTAAGTAATATCATAACTTTATAAAATGGACATAAATGAAATTTGATTTTTATAAAAAAGACAAAGTATGTAAAGCCACTGAAACGCTGGCCATTTAAAAATTCTTTCATCTCCTACATTTTCCTTCAGGTCCACTTATAAATCATCCCTGCTCCCTTATTTTTCCTTGGCAATATATCTCTCTATTTATTACGCACCGCGATTTTTCTTCCTTAAGTCAAAAACGAGATAACTCAGCATGAATCTCAATTAGGGAAAGATTATAATTAATATTTAAAACGATGATAATTAATTTTATAACTAAATAAACATTTTATTGTGCTGGGAAAAAATGTTTAAAAAATAAACGATTCATCGTGAAATACCATTTCCCTTACTAAGGGGGGTTGTTTGGATGTATAATGAAAATATTCATTTAAGTCAAGGTCTAGTAGCAAATTTGCAAAAGAAGATAATACTCGTTATTAAATAATCATGAAATATGTTCGAACCAAAAGTAAATACACATGCACGATTGTGTGTGTGGACGTGTATGTGTGTGTGTGTGTATGTATGTTTGTGTGTGTCTGTGTGTGTATGTATGTGTGTGTCTGTGTGAGTGTGTGCGCGCGTATGTAAGAGCCTGTGTGTGTAGACGTGTGTGTGTGTGTGTGTGTGTGTGTGTGTGTGTGGACGTGTTTATGTGTGTGCGTATGTGCGAGCGTGTGTGTGTGTGTGTGTACGTATGTGTGTGATTGCGCGCGCGTGATTGTGGTCACATGTGTGTACGGTTGTCTGTACATAAATGAACGTTTGTTCCACTGTGAGTGTTTGAGTGTGTGTGCACGTATGTGTTAGCGAGTGTGTGTGATCGCATGTGTGTATGGTTGTTTATACATAAATTAACGTATATTCCCCTTTGCTGAGGGAAACAACTTGTACAAGTAAAATATCGTGCTTATTTTTACATACACGTACAAGTAATGTATTTGCAAGAATTATAAATCAGTGGTTCTCAACCTATTCATTAGCATATATCACCAAAACCAAAATTCTAAAAGTTTAACTTGTCTACAATATTTTGTTCAATAACCTCTCTAAAATTTTTTTTTTTTGATAAATGGAAAAATAATGTTTTATGAAATATCTTCTTTTTGTGTTTAATATTTAATTACACAGATCTATCTGACGTTTTAAATTGCATCCGAAGGCAAAAAAGTTGAATCATAACAAATTGTCGATAGCACATTATTGTCGATAATAATTCAAATAGTTCTGATTTGTAACAACAGGTTTCACCGGTTTTCTTTTCAATTTTGTTTATTAAAAGTGACGTATGTTTAAAAATTCATTTGAAAATTTACAAAATTTATTTTTATCCCCGTCCTGATGAAGTGTTCAATGAAAAATAATCGCGATAGAGAAGATTTTATAGTTCTAATATTCAGCAGTCAATTGATGTGTCGGGGAGGTATTGTTGTGTTTAATGTGTTATTTTATTTAGAAAATTGATATAAAATGTATTTATAGGAGTAATAAGTACTTAATAGACGGGTTAATTGACTAGTTACTTAACCTGTTCCCCGCGGGGAGCACAAACGCCTGTGATCTGACGACAATCCAAGTTTCAAATCACAAATATTTAAAAAAAAAAATGACACAAAACCGGAATAAAAATTAAACTAAAATTTAAAATAATCTTTATTCTAGCGACATCTCTGAAAACCTTGTCAAATAATATATTAGTTTATGAGATATTGTTGAATAAACAGAGCGCCGAATTTTTTTGGTTTCTCAATATTTCCAGCATTAACGACCTGTCTCGTGGATCGAGTCCTGCGATGAGTCTCTCTTACGTAAATAAACATTACTAAGTCTCTCTTTCGTAAATAAACATTACTAGTGCTATATGCATTTGATTTGGTGAGTGTCATGAAGCATTGATTTGATCGTAGCATTCCTTTGTTTATTTTACATAATGTTAAGTTTATCTCCTTTATTTAATGAGTCTCCTTAAGAGTAATGACTATTATTTATTATCAGAAAATTACTTAAGTGTCATGTTTACTTGGTGTTGTAATCAAATATCAGTAGTTCTAAACAAAATATGTGTTTAAACTTAGAAATTAAAAAACGCTGAAATTGTGCCGCGCACAGGATTCGTGGAATTTGATTTTTAACGCGGTGAACAGGTTAATAAATACGTTGCATAAAGTTTTTCACTGTAATGATTTCTCTAACGTTATCTTGTTTCAAAATATAATTCACTGCATCAAACTATTGGGAGTACAATACTGCAAAATAGTCTGGAAAGATGGAGAAGAATCTTGGAGGACAATGGATTGAGACTGAGCAGAAAGAAAACAGAGTATCTGTACCTACCATTCGAGAACACAAATGCTGTCACTCCCGTTATGCAAATGGATGGAGAAACATTACCAAATTGTGACTCCTTTAAGTATCTTGGGTCACTCATCCATAGCGATGGAGGATGTGCAGCAGATGTAACACATAGAATTAGTGTGGGATGGATGAAGTTTAGATCAATGACAGGAGTTCTATGTGATCCGAAAATGCCGGTAAAGTTAAAAGGAAAAGTATACCAAACAATTGTCAGACCCGCACTCCTCTATGGCTCCGAATGCTGGACGATGTATACCTCTTACTCTAGGCAACTAGAAACTGCAGAATTGCGCATGCTAAGATGGTCAGTAGGTGTGTCCCTAAGAGACAAAATAAGAAGCTCACGCATTCGTGGAAGCCTGGGTGTTACAGACATCAACAGCAAGATGGAGGAGAGGCGATTGAGATGGTATGGGCACGTTGGATGCAGAGCACCCGATCACATTGTGAACCAGGCAATCTCCATGGATCTTCCTCGAATAACAACCAGAGGAAGACCAAGGAATTCATGGGTGGTGCAAAGAGATAACCTGATGCAGATGCACGGCCTGGGGGACGTAGTCCGGAACAGAAGAGCATACAACCTGAGGACGAGGAGAGCTGACCCCAACAGTCTTCGCAGACAATGAGTTGGGATGGAGCCAGAGAGAGAAACTATTGGGAGTACAAATTAGTTCGGTCCGTTTCCAAAAGATGGCTCTGGCTGTTATGAATGGTTCATAGTGACAGCCGATTTTGGCGGTTTCAGAGAGGCTAGACATCTGCCAATAATATTCAGTTTATATCGCTTTGAGTTTCATGCAAAAACCTTGTTTTGTACAGTGTTGAAAATGTCGAATTTTGTGTTAACCAAGCAGCATTTGCGGGAGATTTAAATTTTCTGCTTTAATTGGAAGAAAAGTACAGCTGAAGCTCATCGAATGCTTGTCGAAGTTTATGGTGACGCTGCTCCAACTGATAAATCATGTAGGGAATGGTTTCGACGTTTCAAGGATGGAGATTTCAGCGTTGAAGACAAGCCTAGCTCTGGACAGCCAAAAAATTCGAGGACAAAGAATTAGAGGCATTACTCGAAGAAGATCAGAGTCAAACGCAAGAGGAGCTTGCAGAATCATTGGGAGTGACTCAACTGAGAGCCATGGGAATGATTTAAAAACAAGGAAATTGGGTGCCTTATATATTTTTCTTGGTTTTTGTTCTGCGAATTACACTGAGATTTGCACTATACATTTATTTTGTTAGTCTTCCTTCATTCATTCGTTAAACATGCCTAAATCATCTCAGAGTAATTTTCATCTTGGTTAACACATCGGCCTTGATCCTTATCGCTAACATTTATCCCGAAACCCTTCAAACCGTATTGTGTTATAAATTGTCATCCCATATATTATTCTCAGTGCACACATTTATTCCATTCCTTTCGCTTTTTATTACTATTATTTCATAAAAAAAAACTGAGAATTAATTTCACCAAAAGGCGAGATGACTTAGTTTGCAATTTAGACTTCAATATATGTATTTTATGATATATGTAATAACGTATTAGTGTGCGAATGTAAGCGTGTCTGCTCAATTTATTATTCCCTCTTTTGATGTCAGATTTTATTGAATTGAAACATTTTTAAGTCACAGAAACCTAACAATGAAAGTGAAACTTGGACCCGGCAAAAAAGGAATAAAATTAAAATTAATAAGGATTTATTTATTTATTTTATTTTATTTTATTAGGAAAACGTACAGTGTTTATGTCGGTATAATTACTGATATCTATGGGTTTCGAAACACCATTTAACAGTTTTCGCATATGGTTTCAATATGTACACTTAATTATGTTAGGAGATTGGCAAGAAGGTAGTAGGTAGGTTTTAAGTAATGTTGAAAATTGTTAACTAGGAGACAGTCAGGGATGAGACAGTCAGAGATCCACACCAAACCAGTTCCCGCATATGCGCAATCTAATCGAGTTCGTAGAAGATTTAAATAAATCGAATTCCGGGAAGTCTTCCAGGTTGTTTACGAAGTTAGATGCTCTTACAAAGAATGAATTTTGTCTGTATTTGGTCGCACTAAAGGGGATGTTCAGCCATTTAGTATGTCTTGCGGAGATTCTGGGGACGTTAAGGTTTATGTTTGAGAGTAATTCTGGGGCATCAATGTGATATTGTGCTATTTTCGTTAAAATGATGTGGAGATGCGTGGACTAAGATTTTTTTTGGAGTGTCAAATGTTTTTAAAAATGCGGAATGATGACACCAGAAACGAAAGCATGGATAGAATGGAAGGTTTAAGTAATATTAAAAAAGAAGCTTTAATATGGTTTGGTCATGTGAAGAGAATGAATGATGAAAGGCTGACTAAGAAATTTACAAGTCAGAAGCACAAGGTGTGTGAGGAAGAAGTAGGCCGAAAAAAACGTGAATGGACCAAATAGACCAGATTTTGAAAGAAAGTAAAGCGAGAAGTTGAAATAATAGAATATTGTGCATGTCAAGATGTATGAATGTGGAAGAGGGGAATTTTGTGCACGGACAGAAAAAAATGAAGATTTTCTCTCTTCGTACCCCTTAAGGAACATGACGAGATGATATGTATTAATGTATGTATGTTACAAAAGCTTGATAAATTTATTTAAGTTTGTATCACAATAATTTTATTTACAACCCTTAACACAATTGTTGAATTGAATACAAAGCCCATTCCCGTCATAAAAGCTCTAACCGAGTGGTGCTTGGTTTACTGGGAAATTTGTCAGGTTCGAAATACTCTAATTGAATCTCTATAAGGGTAGTTTGATGCTGTGCACGGAAAATGTAATTACTCCCTTAATGAGAGCAGCGGCAAAGGCTTCGCATGGCAGATATAACGTCAACATATTTGTTCAACGAGGAGGGTTTACGTGCAGCCTTCACAGTAGGGGTGTACTTAGATATATTCTAGTCTTCATTGTGCATATAAATTGTGTAATCAGAAACTTCCGTGACTTTGATGGGATGACGTTTGATGCAATCAGAGGCAGTGAGAAATTAACTACAGGCTCTAAAAACCTTCGGCATTTGATTTATCATCCTTTGTCATTATCAACTCAAGTCCAATAAGGCAAAATATATGAGTGAGGAATGAACGTGTCCATTCTCGAAGAGCTTAGAATCGATGACAGGTTGTCAACAATATGCTTTCAATGAGTCGACCGATTCATAGGGCACATTACTCGTGGCCAAGTAGACAGTTTGCAGAGGTTTGTAGTCACTGGAGTCGTGGAAAGATGACGCAAAAGATGAAGAATTCCAATCCGTTGGACCGACCAAGTAAGAGACACAACTGGACTACCCTTAACAACTGCCCGTCGAACCGCGGAGTCTAGGGATGGATGGAGAAGAGTCGTTAGAGGTTATCATAAAAGTCACGATGCTCAGTCATAAGCTTTACGACAGGATTAGGATGATGATGAATGAAAAATTAGAGAAAGCTGAAAAGTTTTACAATTAAGGTAGTATTTTTTCAGATAGTGGAAGAGTTACGAGGGATATCGAACAGCGTGTAGCGAAAGTAAATTAATTCAATGAGACGCTAAAATACATGAAATCGAATGGGCATTATCAGGTCTGCTAAAATGATAGTCTACAACAATATTTACTTGGATATTTGGGAGTGAAACGTCAACATGAAAAAATACTGAATGCCAAATAAATGCTATAAAAATGCATGCACTAAGAAAAATGCAAGAAGTGGCAGTATAAAGGGTCTTTCAAATTGGGCGCTTTTTTAATTCTTTGATAAAACATACGTGGCGTTGCGAACTTGCATGGGTCTTGTGACATTTGAGAAGTGTAATATATGACAGTTATAAATATTGAGTCGTATACAATACAGCAACGCGTTCAAATTGCTGAATTATTTTATGTATTGTGATCTCCCGAAACGGTGATGTTAATTGGCCACCAAGATCATGTGATCTGACACCATTGGACAATTTTCTCTGGGGTTACGTGAAAAGCCAGGTCTATAAGAATGACCCCCAATCAATTCCTGAGCTGAAGGATGAAATTATTCGCTTTATTGGTGAGTTAGAACCGCAATTATGCCAAAAATACATCGAAAATGTTGACAAAAGAGTGGGCTTCTGTGGAGCTGTAAGAAGTGGACATTTGGCGGATATTGTTTTTTGTGTTTAAATGGCATACATTTTACTTTAATTGCCAATAAAAAGTGTTTGAAATCAAAGCAAATTGTGTGTTTTATTAAAGAATTTAAAATAATAGAATTAAAAGAACCGCTCAATGAATGAAGTAAGACTGACAAATTGCTAGGTGATGTAGTGAAAGAACAAGGTATTGTCTGATCAAATGAATATTTTGAAAGAAAAACAAGTAACATGTAATATAAATCATAGGAACTGTGTGAGAAAGTGTATGGATGAAGAAGAAGTAAAAGTAAGACTGGCGCTCTTTTCTCTATGAAAAAAAGCGTTGCGATGGTATGTATACCCATGGCGTAAATTAAAACGGTTTTATAGTGTGTTAGAGAAATGGCGTAATGATATATGTGTACGTATGTATTACGTTTTTATGTAAATGTTTATCTGTGTAATTAAAAAAAATGTCACCATAAAGTCAAAACTTATTCAATGAATACATATCTATAGGTATCGAAGCAAACCTCTTTGCACATGGCATGTCTTTATTAAATGTATTTTTTTAATTTATATATTTACAGAAAGATCGATTGATTACCAGTTGCGCTTCTTAAAATTCGACCACATTTTGGAGAATATGAAGTAAACAAAAGCATTTTTGGAGAATATGTTCTTTAAATTTATATATGAGAATATGATCCTTGATTCATTACTTTGAGTATCTCTGCCATTATAACATCCAACCTTTGATGATCTTTGTTAACTAGTTGAAAGATATCTGTGATCTCAGTCAAGTTTCATTTCCGTTGGAATCAATTTTTTTAAAACAGATTCTGGTTTGGTATACATTTAAAGCCTCTTTTAAACCTTTCTGGTTGGTTGGAAGTGTTTGCGGCATGGAAATACGCTTACCCGGTTGTAATGTGTAAAACTTAAGCACAATACAATCACCTCAAATTATTGTTTATATTATGGATTAAGATGATCAAGCTATTTAGATGTCTTCGAATGTCTAATTTGAAATTGTCTTATTTTAAATTACCTCGTTTTTAAGATAACTTCCATAGTATAGTTGGTAAGACAAGTTACTTTCACAAGGGGTTTCATGATTAGTTCACGATAGTTTTTAAAAAAAATGTAGTCAATTAAGTGTGCAAGAGGTAGTGTATATGTACGTGACGTTCCCGTTACACTGCTTGACCAAAAATACGACGATGAGCTTTAAGCTGAAAGCTCGATTACTGGAATCGAAGGTAATATTGTCTTCCAGCTTTCAATATCTTCTAATTAATAATTCGTGTATGTTGAACGATATTATACGAAAGAAGGATATTTATTCGTGAACAAAGACATTGAGACTTATTTGTCCTACATTCAATACCAATACACATTTTCAATCAGTTCATTTGTGTCTAACCTAATTCCTCCCCATATCAAGTAACATTCATAAGGGTGCCAAACAGGGGGAATCAACAGGACTAAACCAAGCAAAACCATTAAACCAATTTCCTTCTCAAATATGTATCAGTAGGTCAAATTTGTTTTTATTGAAAATACAAGGAAAATTTCTGTAAAAATAATAAATATTGAGTTCTACATTGAGTCACAAATAACTAAATTGTTAAATTTATTTAACAAGGAAGTCGTTTTAGTGGAATAACGATGAAAACTTTTCAGTAAAGTGGCTGTTACGTGTGTTTTATTGTGTTTGCTTCAGAAAATAAAGATTTCTGTTTTTTTTTTTCTTGAAAAAAATTATATTTAGTCCTTAATACCATATTTTTAATGTGAATCAAATAAAGTCCATTAAAATAGACGTTTTCTATCGAACGACAACAATAACATCCAAAGTTATGGTGACAGAAAAGTGGGAAAGAAAAACTAGATGCGATATATGGGTGAGTAATGACGGATTAAAGTAGGTTAAGAAGTTTTACTATTCAGGTTGTATTTTCTCAGATGATGAAAGAGTAACGAGAGATATCGAATGGCATGTGATGATAGGAAAAAGAGTCAATGGGCCACTTAAACATACGTACTCGAAACGGACAGTGCTAAAATTGCTAAGATGATACGAGTAGTCCATAACAGTGTGTATTTTAATACTAAATTTGATGTATAGGAGTGAAACGTGGAAAAAATTGAGAAGAGCTGAATGAATGTCGTAAAAATGCGTGCACTGAGAAACGGTTTCGGGCTCAATTTTCGTTAAACCCCAGATTTTTTAAAAATGATTCTTATTTGACTTAATTTTATGGCCTCTTCAACATCTTTCTGGTTGGTTGGAAGGATTTTCACTTGAAAATAAGCCCATCAGGCTGTGTTGTACATAATGAAAGCTTGATAAAATACTCAATAGCTAAGAGTAGCTTCGTACTATATTAAAGTCGGCATTCTTTGAATGATACACCTTCTTCTTCGTCGTTCTTTTAGTTCTATAGATCGTGAAAGCTATGATCTTCAAGGAACTTTCTTCAACATAGTTGATATGTTGTTTATAGTTAAGGCATTAACGTTGTAGAGGTTTAAAGATATTGTAATTTATTTTTATCAAACACTGTTTATTCCACTTTTTTGTGACGGTATAACCCTACCGGTTTCAAGGCTTTCAAGTATTGTTTGTGATCACCCTGAAGATGAGTTGAAAGCCTTGAAACCGGTAGGGTTATACCGTCACAAAAAAGTGGAATAAAGTGTTTGATAAAAATAAATTACAATTGATATCTAGCCTTATGTAGTGATTTCTGAAATGAGAATTCTAATGCCTTTTTGCCTGGTCACCTGGTCATTCCATCGGATTTATACTCGGCATCTGTTGCTTTTGCTATTCACACTTTGCGCCAGAATTTACCGCTAATGGCTACTGTTCTATATCTATGCTATGTATGTGTATAAAATATTGACAGATTCTTCTTACATACAGCACAGAGACGCGTCTCAACTCTAAACTTGACAATAATCGATCGATTGATTCTCCTGGCAGTGCATGAAATTTCCAATAGATGTCTGCAGCATAACATCTCAGAGGCATCAATTCTTTATCAATGGTATGCCATATTTATTTTAAAAATAGAGTTTTTTTTGTAAAAATTAAATTTAAAATATTTCAGAATTTTTAGTTTCATTCAAAGCAGGAGCAAATTGCTCACTTTTGGTATTATCTAATAAGGGGTAAAGCAATAAAAATTAAATCAACCCAAATTATTCATAAATTATGAATTAAGTAAACATTTTCCATCATTTGGAAAAATTAAAGCATCCTGTACAAACATAATAATTATATAACCTTCATTCCAACCTCCCATTCCAACCCCTCATTTTTTGTCATAATTGTATAAAATGGGTCGGTAGGAATTATACACGGGTAAATCCATCAAATATCAAAACAGATCAAAGTAATATTTTCCACGCAAGCTTATTAAAGTATTTGGTACCCTTAAACAAGTTTAAAACCGTGATTCGGAAATTTTGGAGAGCGTGATCGGCTGACAACATTTTTTTCAACCCCATTAATCGAGCTTAAGCATTTATAACCCCTGGAGAAAGCACGGAACTCGTTGTTTGTAATCGTAAGTGTAAGCAATATTGCTGCACACAAAGAAACAACAACACTTATATAAATGCGAGTGTTGTTAATAAATAAACTCGGTTAAGAAAAAGTCTTTAAGAATTGTTTCATTTGGTGGTGTTTGGTTAGCATATTACAATCGAAATACTCTATACTTAGCAATTTGGTGGTCTTTGGTTAGCATATTACAATCTAAATACTCTGTGCTTAGTAAGTTGGCGGTGTTTGGTTAGCAAATTACAATCGAAATACTCTGTGCTTAGCAAGTATTAAAAAAAAATAAACTCCTTATTGCGGTGTATAACTGTGTTACTTTTCTTTATTAAATTTTTTGAAGTAATCTTAAATTATTAGAGTAGAAAAATAAAATCAATTTTAAATTACAAAAATTATGAAAAACCAAATTGGGGACTTATTAAGCAACACCCTCTTCATTGTATTGTATTCAAATTTTATTGTTAGCAATACAATCTGGTGGGTCAATTTCTTTAGATCAACCAGAAAGATGTTTAAGAGGCATTAAGTGAAAACAAGGTTATTCTCTCTTTTATCAATGAGTTAGAGTACCAACGAGAATCCAGTCCGCAACAAGCTGGAAGACAGGCGTCTTACCAACTAGGGCAGTGAGGTCGTCGCCTAGGTGGTAATATTATATTGAATATTTAATGCATACTGTTTGAACACGCTGGGATTTTTTTTAATTAAGACTTTATTTCATCGTTACGATTTCTATTGGAAATTATTTTAAATATTGTTTAATTTTTACTTCATAAAATATCGCACTTTTTCAATGTAAACCATACTACCTGAGTAAGACTAAACAGTAGAATTATATTTAATCTGACTACTTATTAGTGAAATATACAAGGAATTTAATGTTTTTAATAACTAAAAGTCCTTAGGTACCCTTAACAGCCGTTCTTCCCAGTGTCATGTCAGGTCCCCCCAACGTAGACTATCACTTGAGAGTAAGCATCTCTGTCCCCTGCAGCCCGAAAAAGGTTCCCAACGCTCCTTATACCAGTCCAATCACGTATATTGCGGAGCCAGGAGATTTACTTCCTGCCAACACCTCTTCGACCCTCTATTTTGCCTTGGATGATAAGGTGCAGTAATTTGTATTTTTCTCTTCTAAGTACATGACTCAAATTGGACACCTTTCGGATTTTAATATTAGTCAGCAACTCTCTATCAACTTTGGCTCTTTGAAGAACCCTTGTGTTGCTGACCATATCCATCCATGGTATCCGTAGTATTCTCCTGTGTATCCACATTTCGAATGCTTCCAGTCGGTTAATACTACCAACTTTGAGGGTCCATGATTCCACTCCATATAATAACACTGACCAAACGTAGCACTTGACTAACCGTTACCGAAGTTTCATGTTTAGGTTTCATAGCAGAATTCGCTTCTCATTTTATTAAAACCCACGCGAGATGTTTCAATTCTGCTTAATAAAGGACAATTGAGCATCGAACGTAATCCCTAGGTCACAAATTTGTGATACCGGTAGAAGCAAAGAATTATTCATTACATAAGCATCATGTACGTGGGACTTTAACTTATATGATAACCTGACACTTACTGATGGTCAACTTTGATATATTGATCTCGCAATAATTTTACCATTTGTCAACAATGTACTGCACAATCGTCAACATATCGAACAATAAGTTACATTTCAAGACCGTCTGAAAAGAATAGCACTTTAATATCATCAAAAATAAACATCTTTGATAAACAGAATAAAGTACAAAGGACCAAATTGAGATCCTTGAAGGACACCGCTTGTTTCATTTAACGCAAAGTATTGGTGATAACCAGTCCTAACACTTAGCATTATTTACGGCAAATACGGCAAAAATGCCCAATATTCCCAACTTTGTCAACTTCATCAATAACTACGTGTGTAAAACTTTATCAAAGGCCTTAATTAAGTCAGTATATGATATATCGCATAAACTTGCCCTTTACTTGTCATTGAAAAAGCAATATATTTTTTTAATAGACAACAAGATTGAAAAAGCAATATATTTTTTTAATAGACAACAAGATTGACAGAAACGAAGGGTTGAATATTTATCATTATCATTTCCAAAACTATGTTTTCCATGATTTTAAGGATTGTTAATTAAATAGAAATCGACCCATAGTTTCCATTTATTAACAGAGAAATGTGATGAGTCAAATACATACTCAGTATTCTGCTTCAACAGCTAAATATTTTGGATTGCAGTATTTTGGTATACTCGTAAATGTGGGCAGTGTACTCGGAATTATATCTGTGTGGTTCTCCCAACCGTGTAAATGAGTACTTCTTGGAACACTTACATCAATGCTATTATATAAGAGTTTGTGGGGGACATAACGAACAATATGTCAGATTTCAAATGCAGAAAGGCATTAATTAGGGTTGGATCTTACGTAGTAACGGGGTATAAGAAATGTGACAGAATGAAACTTGTTTTTATATGAAAATTACCATGTAATTCAAAACCATGAACAAACTTTCAACGCCACCAAAAAAATATTTCGATGTTTGGTTCTCAAAATGGTGGGAAATCACTTCTTCGTTACTTTTTTCCCACTTAAATCAAATTTCAGTTATGTAAATAAAAGTAATCACTAGAGGTCAAATCGAACTACAGGGTGAGTGATTCAATTTTTGGACACCACAGGGCTGAATAGCATCTTTTGTTGCAACAAAACTGTGCGCTTGTGCATTTTCGAACAGTAATCTCACGCCTCGTGACAGCTTTCCTCAGCGTTTTGTTTTTATGGTATACACGTTTGTTTTGTTCAATCTTACCTCATTGAAATATGGTTAAAAGGATTTGATTGAGGACCGAATTATTTCAGAAAGAAGAGATAGAATAATGAGGCGATCTATGATCTACATTAACTATTAGAGATATAACGTAAATTTTATATGCACATATATTCATCATTAGCAAACAATGATCATTATTTTATCCACTAATTACATTAATCCTCGATGTACGTGTTTCTACCTCCTGTCTCGAGACTTTCTTCAAACATAATAGATCGTGTGGTTAAAGCGCTGATAACATATGTAGAATTCCACCAGTTTGAAAACCGCGCTGACTTCTCGTTACTTTTTTTTTAAATTTTAACAAAAAATACTTTTATATATTATAGTAAACTATAGTCTAGGAAAATAGTCCGCGAATACGTGTTATAGAAAAGCGTGCATTGAGAAAATACATGGTGTCACAATGTGTGACAGAATAGATAATGAAATTATTAAGGACGTATGTGAACTTAATGCTGATGTGTTAAGTAAGATTAAGAAGAGGACGATGAGATAGTTTGAGTATTTAAAACGAATTAATGAAGAAAGACTCACAAAGAAAATACAGTGCAAATGTGTATGGAAGGCGTCGGAAGTATAGTTGAATCAAGTAAATGATATTCTTAAAAAAGGAAACAGAAAGTCAGAGAAATTTGTAAGTTATAAGAGAAAGTATATGGATATGAAAGATGCTGAGGATGTGTGTTGAGATGGGATACTCTAGCGATCTGTGTTTGCCTAATCTAACAGGAATACGGCGGTATATACACGTATGTTTGTATTTTTTGAGCCTGCGATATAAAAACAATTCCGTCAGTAAATTTTTTTTTAAATAAAACAATCTATTGCCATTGCATTAAAATTTCGCTTTTTATAAATAGTGGATTTGGCTATTTTTTATTTGTACCAACTTATATGAATACATTTTTAACCATATAATCTGCTCTCTCGTCCAGCATTACATTTTTGCTTTTCACGCTGAATTTAACTTTTTTTTTTCAGAAAATATAAAAACGTGTTTGAAAAGCATTTCGAAAGGTTTAATTAACTTTTTTGTTTTTGCTTTGTTTTACTGAACTCAGTTCAATTAACTCAATTATCAACTTGTGTTAAAAAATTTTACGTTTTCGTATCAGATTACAATTTTATAATTAAAACATAAAACGAAACGGATAAAATTTTTAACTGTATGTTTTGTTATATTTTATTACGCTTCTTTTGTACATAGTATTTCTAACCTTAGCCGCCACGAATACAACAAAGTGTGTCATAATGACTGAATACCATTACATGTGAGTGTTTCCACCCCCCAGTCACCTTAGAAACCAACAACCTTTCTGCATTGAGAGACAATTATTAGATGAGATATATGTGAGTTCACCAGGTGATAGCAATTGAAGTGATCTTCAGTCAGAAAATTTCCACTGATCCTAAAATACTTCTCTAAAAATATGACCGCCACGAAGATTGTGGCGTACCCTAAATCATCTAAGGGGTGTCCATGGTTGCAGTGTGCATGCATTACCATGGCGTAGATTCATTGATTTCTTGTTATGCTTACTATATATGGCATGCTCCAGATAGCCAGTCTTATTGTGGAAGAGTATGCAATACATTAATTTATCGTGGAAGTGTCAGTGTGCATTTTTTAGTACTCGTACATTGGAGTGGGTAAATAGTGCGTTTGTATATTTTTGTAAGATTGTTTTTGCCTTTTTTTTTGTAGGTAAGGGTCTTTGATAGCCTGAGCCTTGACCTGTTTCTAGTTTGTATTTTATGTACGATAGCTGGTATGTATGTGCGTTATGCTTTTTGAATCTTTTTGTGTATGTTTCATGTAAACTTATATTATAAGACGTATTCATATGCAGTCAAAACTGTAATTTGAGTTCTTGTTACTTTTTAATGGTCGATAAAATACCATATGGTGTTATTAAATAAATCAATTCCCGGGAGGGTTGAAGAAAATCCATCGGGTTGCTTTTGAGAGTATCATGATTGCGACACCTGACTGTGAGAGAGAAACCACACGAAATAAAAAGATAAATGATCACAGTATTGATATAAAGCAATCTTTTACAACCAAACAGAGGTATGTTTGGTTAAGAAAATAATTCATGTGATAAACCATACTCAGGCTCCATTTTTGGTTCCGTCAGGTATTGAACACTAAACCCCGGTTTGGAAGTCGAGTGTTCTACGAATAACATTTTTGTTGGGCCATGACACCTTTGGCATTATTAAAAATAAAACCACCGTTTCCTTCAGGCTTGGAGCCAATACTTTAACTTATAGTCCTTTTGCAAAGTATAGTACTTTTATTTATGTTTTCTTCAGAGTCCATTCCAATTGTTGAAAAGCTGGTTTAAAGCAGTGTTGATGACCTCCATGATTTAGCTGTTAAGACACTTGGTTTTTTTAGATACGATTCTTGAAAAAAAGGTACCAGTCTTGATAAAAGAGTTTGTCTTTTAACAATGACAAAGGGAGAGTGTTGTGGCATCTTCATGTGCAAATGTGCAAGGTGGTCTTGCTCGTATATGCGATGACGATCTACGAGTTACGTACCTACTTCAGTGGTTCTTAGCGTCTCAGCGGCTAGACGTATGAGAAACAGTATGCGCGCTGCGAACATGCGTCAACATGGCCAGGCGGCTCAGCAGAGTCCATATGTATGTGGCATTTGCGGGAGGGAGTGCGCGTCCAGGATCGGACTGTTCTCTCACAGAAGATCACACGATCGACGTGGGAGAGCGGTTCAGGATTGACGTTGGAGTGGCGAGGGCATCCTCGACTGCGAGACCCGGTAATGACGTGACGTGAGTGGTTCTTAAATCGCCGGTTAGATTTATGGAGCCGATGACAAAGTTGTTTCTCAGCCACATTCTTCAATATATCCAATTTGGATATATATCGAAGCATATCTCACGTAAGAAAGTAACATTATGTTGTTTGCTTGAAATTAAAATGTAAACTTTCTTCTTTAATACCGCTAGAGCCTTCATCAAGCCTTGATCTTCTTAATTCAGTAACCGTTCCTCATTTAAGGCTTTAAAATAAATCCTTGGCATCGATTTTAACTTTGTACTCCTAACGAAGTCGTATATTTCCGACTCTTTTATTCTCTTTTATTCTGAATTAAATCAATTATTAACCTTTTAAAACCATAGATGATGACCTCCGTGGCCTGGTGGTAAGACACTTGTCTGCCGATACGGAGGTTGCGGGTTCGATCTCCGCTGGAACCCAGATTTTTTAAATAGGATTCCAGTCTGGTTAACACTTAGGGCCTATAAAAACATATTTGTGAATGGTTGGAAGAGATTGCCACATGGCAATAAACTAACCAGGTAAAAAAAAAAAAATTAATAAAAAAACGTATTTATATTATGTCATTAACGTGTTGATCACAATGCTGTTCCACTGCACCTATATAAAATGGATGTTATTAAAGATACGGCATGTGAATATTTCTATATGATGCCATAATATGAACATTGAGAGAAAACGAACTCAAGAAGATAGATTCCATAGAGATAGACCATGCCATAGACCTTTGCGCAAATTTATTATGTTATGCAAAGAGAATCTACTACTCGCTAGTTTGTCTTAACCCTTCTCTTACGGTGATAAAAATAATATGCGTGCTCCGGTGTTGGGTAATTAGTACGCAATAAAAAATTAGCGATTTTAAATCGAAAAAATAAGAATATTCATAAATAATCCCCTTAATTAATTATAATTGAAGTTAAAAATTATAATAATTGAGATTTATTTGCTGAATACATTAAAAAACCATCTGCAAGCCTAGAGGCTACTAGTGGCGCGGAACGTCAGTCGCATACCCCGGCGCATACGCCTTTGCTTGCGACGTTGAGACGATTCAGGTTCTCGCAATTCAGTCTAGTATGCAAGAGTGAGATGCGAATATAGTGTCGCGCTTCCCGCATACTATTCACCTATCGTCAAGACGAGGCACTCGCAGCGTTTAAATGCGAATTTGTTTTCGATCTTTACAAAACACCTCGATGTAGTCGTTAAATTTTGATTATTATTAATATTATTTTTTAAATCAATGCGTAAATATATTATGGAGGATTACCTAAAATTTTAACCTTGTATTTATTATATTTATAGAGATATTGATGGTTATTAGAAGCAACGTGTAGAAGATACCCAACACAGGGAAGGAAAGGTTAAGAAAGAATATCAGGGTTGTTATCATACTGCTAGACGATATCGAGAATAAATTCATGGTATCATTCAGTTGGTCCAATATCTCTATACAACTCGTTACTACTTGTTTAACCATATATGTTAAGTTGGTATCTCGAATAGAAAATTGATTCCTCGCACAGTTTTATTTATCGAGGACATATGAACTTAGTACTGCTAGCATCGCGGAATAGTAAAAACTGTCTTAAGAACCTTTAGTATTTTTTCCTTTTTCTTTTGAGGCTTTTAAAATTGCACACCGTGAGAATTTCGGCCACAGTGCTTATATATTGCGTAATCACCTTTTGTTCTAAGCCCAAGATTTCTTAGTTTTTGTTTTAAATGTTTTTTTTTGTTTGAATAGTTTTATTTTATTTGAGCTGATGAGGAACCCAAACTGCTGATAATTATTCTAATAAGGTTCTAACTAAACAGTTGCACATACCATAGATACAACGAAGGATCGATTATTTTTGAAGATTGCAAATTGCAAAAGTCTTTATACAAACAACTATGAATCTTCAGGTTCTTTGGTCTTACATTATGAGTTTCTTTGTATAGAGTTCTGTTCGATCCGTTCAACATCCACGCCATTATGGGGGACAAAAATCCTATCCAGCGCGATCTAGAACATCAAAATCTTTTTGATTTTCTATGAACGAGATGGTACGTACTAACAAAAAAGGAACTGTAACACGGAACTCCTCCTCTGGTGGTGTTTCACCTGAGAATAAAAATAATAATAGCGACGACAGCCTTAAGGTCCGATGTCATGGAAGAAGGAAAATAACTCGCAGGGTAGTAAATATACTTGTAAAGTGGCCTAAGACTTTTTTTTTCATAGAACAGTCGAGAAAGTTACCAATACTTTCACAGAAGATTATTAAGCTGCAAAACTATCTTTTGACGCCTCTAAATTTCAGTAGCCAATCAGTCCGAAGATGAAAGGTATATGGTTGAGAGGATTTCATTTCGGAGAGCATTGACTCAATTATCATTGTATTATCTTATCCAGATGGTTGTTGATTTTTTTCCATAATATATAGTTCGAATGACCAGAGAGCAATTAAGTAGTCCAATAGCTCGGACACATCTACGGAGAACCGAGGTGAACCC